>WWET01002670.1:81114-94604 GCA_011038615.1 Limnodynastes dumerilii | reverse complement strand
ATATACATATATATATCGGTGCTACAAGAAATGTCTAAAGAACAAAGCTGCCAATTGGGAGCATAGTTCTCCACTTAAAAAGTAACACACCACAACAGTAAAAATAACAGTTACATAAATTCAAAATATAAAGATAAAAATACACTTAGGAAACAGATAAATTCACATAATGCAATTAAAATAAATAAAAGAAATTAGCACAATGGATTGGCATGTATATTATCTTCAGGTCCAAAAATATCTCACAGTTTTGTGCTAATTTCATGTATTTATTTTAATTATGTTATATGTGTTTTTCTGTTTTCCAACTGTCATTTGGAATGTATGAAACTGTTATTTAACTGTTACTTTTTGTATTTTTAAATACCAAATCTTCTGTTTTAAATAGACCCCATAATATTTCTCCTTGAAATATGATTTTTTTTTCTTCCCTTACTCTATATGCAAAATCAGGCTCATAATGCATAAAATTTTCAATGCTGAAACACAGAATAAATTTCATTGTTGTTATGTTATTGTTCAGATCGCATCCACTTTTAACCTCATTATCAATAATCCAGACACAGCTGTCAAAACGGAGCATAGTTTGCAATAAAATTATATCACCATTAAAATATGACACAGTAAAAAATATGATAAACAACTCAATAATCAAAATGCTTTTTTTTCTACCTTTCTTATCTGTCTGGGAGGAAAATGATCAATGGAAGATCCATCATTCTGATCTTACGCCGAGTATTTTAATTATCTCTGATTGTTCTGTATGATACTCTACCTCAATGCAATGGACGGAGAACATAATAAAACCTGTTTAGATGAATTGCATTGCATATGTATAAGGTACTTCAATGCCAACATTTCATATGGGCTCTGATGCGGCTTGTGATTAGTGTGATTGGAAGGTGTGATTATCAGAGCTAGCTAGTCTCTGATTGTAATGTGTTTTGCAGAGAAATACAGTTTTGTCTTTAAAAAAAAAAATGAATGGGGATATTTCCGAAATAGAGAATAAAGAACTTAATGGTCATCAGAAATAACAATAGACTTGTTAAAAGTCTAGTCATATGTCATCACCATAACTACATTAATTACCAAATGATTGGAGTTTCCAATCTATGATGTCTAGCTAAAAGTGATTTAAAAAATAGGGAATTGGGTGTTTTTTGACACTTCATGGTATCAGATTTTTGCCAAAATTTCCTTGGTGGAAATGGTAGAAGCACAAGAAAAGACACATCCGGTACACCAATAAAACTTCATCAGGAACTCCAACAAAACTTCATCAGGAACTCTAGCAAAACTTCATCAGGAACTCCAGCAAAACTTCATCAGGAACTCTAGCAAAACTTCTTCAGGAACTCCAACAAAACTTCATCAGGAACTCTAGCAAAACTTCTTCAAGTACTACAGTGTGTAACCAAATGACTGTGTTGGGTATTTGTTCTGGGTTCCGTGGGCCGTGTAGAGTGGTCAGGTCTATAGCAAAAGCTGGGTGGTTTCAAGTAGCCTCATGGACTAGATTGGAACCAGCAGAAGGCAGGATTGAGGCAACTGAGACATGGAGCAAATGCAGGCTGGACTGTACAGGAGCAATTGAGATATGGAGCAATTGCAGGCTGGACTGGACTGAAACATTTGAGACATGGAGCAATTGCAGCACAGAGCAGACTGCATAGGAGATAGGGCTTGGAGCAACTGATGCTGTACACGACTGAGGAAACTTCATCAGGTGTACCAGCGAAACTTCATCAGGTGTACCAGTGAAACTTCATCAGGTGTACCAGCGAAACTTCATTAGGTGTACCAGCAAAACTTCATCAGGTTTACCAGCGAAACTTTATGAAGTGTACCAACGAAACTTCATCAGGTGTACCAGTAAAACTACAGTAGGTATACCAGCGAAACTTCATCAGGTGAACAACGAAATTTCATCAGGTGTACCAGTGAAACTTTATCAGGTGTACCAGCGAAACATTATCAGGTGTACCACTGAAACTTCATCAGGTGTACCAGGGAAAATTCATCAGGTATACTAGCGAAACTTTATCAGGCAACCAGCAAAACTTCATCAGGTGAACTAGTGAAACTTCATCAGGTTTACCAGCGAAACTTCATCAGGTGTACTAACGAAACTTCATCAGGTGTACTAACAAAATTTCATCAGTGTACCAGCGAAACTTCATCAGGTGTACTAATAAAACTTCATCAAGTGTACCAGCGAAACTTCATCAAGTGTGCCAGTGAAACTTCAGCAGGTGTACTAGCAAAACTTCATCAGGTGTACCAACGAAACTTCATCAGGTGTATTAGCAAAACTTCATCAGGTCCACCAGCGAAACTTCATCAGGTATACCAGCGTAACTTCATAAGGTGTACTAGCAAAATTTCATCAGGTATACCAGTGAAACTTCATCAGGTGTACCAGCGATACTTCATCAGGTGTACCAGCAAAACTTCATCTGGTATACCAGTGTAACTTCATCAGGCGTATTAGCGAAACTTCATCAGGTATACCAGTGAAGCTTCATCAGGTATACCAGCAAAACTTTATCAGGTGTACCAATAAAACTTCAGCAGGTGTACCAGCGAATCTTCATCAGGTATACCAGTGACACTTCATCAGGTTTACATCAGCAAAACTTCATCAGGTGTACCAGGGAAACTTCATCAGGTGTATCAGCGATACTTCATAAGGTGTATCAGGGAAACTTCATCAGGTGTACCAGCGAAACTTCATCAGGTGTACCAGCAATACTTCATCAGGTGTATCAGGGAAACTTCATCAGGTGTACCAGTGATACTTCATCAGGTGTACTAGCAAAACTTCATGAGGTTTACCAGGGAAACTTCATCGGGTGTACCAGTAATACTTCATAAGGTGTATCAGGGAAACTTCACCAGGTGTACCAGCAAAACTTTATCAGGTGTATCAGGGAAACTTTGTCAGGTGTATCAGGGAAACTTCATCAGGTGTACCAGCGATACTTCATAAGGTGTATCAGGGAAACTTCATCGGGTGTACCAGCAAAACTTCATCAGGTGTATCAGGGAAACTTCATCAGACGTACCAGCGATACTTCATCAGGTGTACTAGCGATACTTTATCAGGTGTACCAGGGAAACTTCATCAGGTGTACCAGCGAGACTTCATCAGGTGTACCAGCGAGACTTCATCAGGTGTACCAGGGAAACTTCATCAGGTGTACACAGAAACTTCATCAGGTGTACCAACAAAACTTGGGAATTACAGCTGGCACACACATCCCTGATAAGTCACTAAACTGGCATGGCACGCAGTAAGACTCCTGTAAGCGTTTCCAGACAGTATTTCCAGGGAGCTGAGCCCTGTCCAGCCATCCTAGCAACATTTTAAAAATAACAACATAACATAATATAATATAATAGAAATAATTTACTTTCTGCAATATGCAGTGACTGATAATCAATACACAGCGCATGACAAATTGGAACTCAATTCAAGTGCACATACTTCATTCTATTCAACAGTCAATTAACCTACTGCCTAATTTTCTCTGAATGAGAGGTAAAGGTTGAAGCTGTGAGTAGACAAGTGGTTGAAGGTACCAGGTGGAATATTGTACATACTAGTTGTCTTAAAATAGCATATCAAATACTATTCACATAATTGTGGGGGGATAATATGACAATTCCTAATTACAATTCAACATTAATACACGAATGAGCCTGGTGCAGAGAGCAATGATAATTTAAATAAAATCACATTTTTACCATGCATTTTGCTCTTATATCTGGATAACTGGCAAAGAGAATGTAATGTCACTGGCCCAGGTCCAGACTTAATAACGATAGCTAATTCACTCATGCGTAAGTCTGGCTGTGGGAATGTGCTATGTGCACGGCAGATGTTTCGTATTGCAACGCTAATCGTACATAACATATACGTAACTCCATACAAATGGGCATGACATCCCTACGCAAGGCGAAAATACGCATTGTAGATGGAGGAAGGCATTTAAATTGTACAGTATAGGCTGAGTTAGGCAGTTACGTACGGGAAGGCGATACGCAAGGAAAAGTCAAAGTAGGAATTTGAACTCGTAAATCAGCTATTACTTGCAAGCAAGGGCAATATACTTACTAGCACGTAACTCCGGAACGCTTGTGTACGTAAAACAAACTTAAGTCTGGTTCTGGCTCATTGTGCTTGACTGTTATGTGACCCTGTAGAATGGATCCCGGACTTCGCTTTCTCTGCAGTTGAAACTCCTCCCACATTGGCTGTGGCGTTCTGATAGCGAATTGCTGTGTGAGCCTAAGTTCCGTACATGAGAGGCAAGATCTCCACCATCGGGAATGCTTCCAACATGGACGCCAGGATCCCGAGAACCTAGGGCCTGATTCAGAGCACCGTTTTCACGCCGAGCTGCGTGCGTATTTTTAGGTACATTTCAACTGCGCATGTATAGTAACTTTTTTTTGCGTACTTTACGTAGACTATACGCATGTAAGTGCCTCACGGACGGACTTGTGAATCGCACTTGGGTACATACGTCCGGCACAAAAATACGCACGTGAAAATTGAAATGGATGGAGGACGGCATTTGAATGAAGGTATATGGGTGCGACTAACATGAATAGCACGTATGGAGGACACATACGCACGCAACTGCTCCTGGAAAGTTACAAGTGGTCTATGGAGGCGGAAGTCACCGACAGAGAGGAGAGTGTCATGGGTGTGAGGCCTGCACCGGCCGTGCATATAATTGTGCACCTTCATGGAAATGATTCTCTGAATCTAGAGCCCCTAGATCCTTGCTGGAGGCCTGAAACCCTCCCATGCGCTGTATTGATACATAGACATTTTCTGCACACAGATTGTGGAAAAACATCCACGTGTCTTAAATCTGCCTCCAGTTCTGTACATTGAAACGACCACTTCACAGCATCCAATCCTAATGAACGTCTGTACTTGTTCCTAATGTACTTCATAGTTGTCTGTTTGATACAGGGAGGTGGGTGGCATTCCTCAGGTCAGGCCAGTTTGCAGGATAGCGCTTGAAGCTTTCCTCACTTGTATTGTCTTACTGACATTTATTGAAACATAGGCTAACATTGTTGACTGTGGAAGGTCGTCTGAGTAACCCGCTGACCAACATTTACCATAGACCCTGAGTATAAAAGCAAGACCTCAGGGGAGAATCAGGTAAAATACCACCCCCAGGGGAAAAAAAGAAAAAAAAAAAAAAAAAAAAAAAAAAAAGGTTTATTTGTAAAGTCATAATTTAAAAGCTCATTTTAGATCCGTAAAGATCTGTCAACTGCAATCAATTTCACATCACATCATAAATAATGAAGGTCAACACAGCAGAATTGGAGCCGCTGCCTACTCTGACAGTATTAAAATGGTATAAACAGCCCCTCACTGTTCGATTTGCATGTGTGGGTGGACATTAAAACACCCTTAAAGAGATTTTGATCGGCAGCTCACAGTACTCTCTCAAATCCACTTTACCGACATAACAGGAATAAAAACACTTAGGATGCCATATAGCTGGTTTCTTTCAACAAAGGCTTGTCGTAATGGATGTGAAACATATAATAATAGGGAACATAGGTTGCAAACATATATATGCATTTACTGTGAAATCTAACATTTGGACACAAAGGCTATTTCACAATAGGCTTGATGGCTCCTTACATCTGCTCACAAGGATTCGAACGCTTAAGAAGGAACGTTTGACGTCAGATAAAGACTGATTGGTCCCTTAAGACAGTTAGTTTTCAGCTGCTAGGTCTGAAAGATGTAACTGTGTATATGCCTCAAGGAGGCATTGCAATCGATCCACAGAGCACCGAGCTTTCGATGCTCTGAAAAGTTAGTAAAAATAGTTTCCCACTCCTTTCCCTAATTCTAACCCTAACTCTCCCCTCTCACTACCCTATCCCTAATCCTCCCTTCCTGACAGCCTGACCCTAACCCTCCCTTACTTGCAGCCTGACCCTAACCCACCATCTCCCACAGCCTGACCCTAATTCTCCGCTTCACATACGAGTGAAGCGCCGGTGATGCAGTGGAAAAACTCACCGGACATCGTGAGTCTTCACGATGAAGGTAAGTTTTTATAAATCTGGGGAGTGAAGTGTCCAGGCTCGCTGCGATGATAAGCGAGCCTGGATCACTATCACTCCCCAGATTTATGCGCTGTCCGTAAATAGAGCCCATTGTTCCATTGTTGATCTGCAAAATGAGGCAGTTTCAAAGATTAATACAAACCTTGCAATGAACTTTGCAATGATATACCTGTTACATGATTGTGGGAGTGTGCACACTAACACAATATTGTTTGTCTTGTATTGTTTAACTGTCAGGATAATCACATGTAGCATGTACCCAGTTTTACATTTGAACTTAAGCGATTTTTTTAAATTACAATTAATTAGCTAAAATTGATTGCTCTCTCTATAGTCTAGCAAAATTTACAGTGCTGCATTAACTGTCATCAATTGCTAAAGCAATTAATCCAGGGCAATGAACAATAATAATGCAGTGATTTCTTGCCCCAACTTAAATACGTTTGGCTTATATCTAATAAGGAGCCTGCATAGGTGTAGATCTTATTGAAACTGAATGGGACTGTAACCCTGAATAGTGCCATTTCATTTCACTTAACAATCGTTCTACCTTTCACAATCTATGGGGAACATTTTGACATGTCTATCTACTCACAGATAACTTTTACTGCAGAGAGAGCAATCAGTCACTAACAAGATGGATGGTGTCAGTGGTGTTTTAACAACACAGTTTCTCAGTCAGTAGATTATGCTGAAGAGGGGAAAATGGTGGCAATCATGTTAACTTATCAAGTGTTCAACTCTGACCCTCAAACCCTCAAAATACTGACAAGGGGAAAGAAATCACACATTTTTGTACTATAATCCTGAAAACTCACACCTATAAATGTTTAAAAATATCTAAAGGTCAATATGCACAGTAACAGCAAATTATCATACGGAAGCCTCTTTGCTGTTGCTCATGACTTTTAGCTAATTTTTCATTTATTAGATTAAAAAATTTATGCCGATTGTTTTTGAAAATTATGGGCCAGATCCTAAACTACGTATGCGAGTGATTTTACGCTAACCACTGACGTAAAATGGCCCATTAGTATTTACTGCACATGTGCGCAGAAGATGTTACATCACGTCACTCTAAACGTACGTACCAGCCACGTATCAACAGTGTAACTACAAATAAAGGGGAGTGACAGCCATACGACACCCGTAATTATACATCAGAGGTGGGGTGAGGCATTTAAATCATACAGTATGGGCACTTATGTACGTGAAGGCTATACGTACGCCAGTAGTTACGCTTTAAATAGTTAAGGTAGGGCTTAGCAAGCATAAAATGACCAAATTACGTACGAGCGAGGGGAGTGTCTAGGGGAGTGCATAGAAAATACGTTAGCATAAATACACTACGCAATGAAACGTAATAAGCACTTAGGTCTGGATCTACCCCAATATCACCAACAGTTAGGAAGTGACATAAAAAGAATATATTTTGTGCAAATCGGGTCTTGATGCATTAATGTTTACAATTTAAAAACCTTATTTCTCACACCCATCCACCCATATTGATCCATATTTTAGTGAATAGCCAATTAACCAATTAGCAAGTTTATACAAACTCCACATGAACAGGATCTTGGTTGGGAATCAATCTTTTGACTCCTATGATACAGTATTGCTGACCTGTGCCATTGTACACTCTCACATGAAGAGAGCTTACAATACAGCATCAGTGGTAGTAATGGTGTTGGAGGGAAATTCCTAGATACTCACACATGCTATAAAATATATTATAGTATTATTCAAGAGTGGCTCCATTAAAAGTGGGCAGGGAGTGGAAGGTCAAGGAAAGGTTTGTGTGGGGTAACAGTTGAGGTTTCTAACAGACGTCGTAGGTACATTTTGAATCATGTTGACTTAAGCTGGCCACACACTGTACAATAAATGCCCAAACGTATTTTTGGTTGATTTACCCAGTTGTGTGGCATGGAACATTTTTTAGAAGCCTGTAAATAGCTGGCAGACAAGGACCACACTGCTGGTTATAGCTTGGTCTCCTACATCTTGCCAAGTCCTTAATCTGTGTGTTTGCTGTGTTTGACATGTAACGGACATGTTGTCACATAAATTTTGATGGCAATGCTGCTGTCCATTGGCAACATGCCCACAGACATTGATTAGCAGTGGTACCCACTACCTGCATGCAAATTTGCCATGTGTGAGCACACCTGTAGCTTTCCCAGTAGGTGTACCCTCCCCTCACTGCAGTTTAATGGTGCCCTGGCCTTTGCTTAGCACCCAAGACACCAGTCATTAGTAGGAGTAGGCGGGAAGGCAGCAGCCTCCTTTAATGATTCACCAGCGCTGCTCCATTCTGTCGGTTATTACAGGATCAGTCATTCACACTCTCTGTCAGACTTTCACTAGGTGACGTCAGCTCTATTTATTCTAACAGAATGAAGCCAGCAGCTGCTAAGTGGTATGAACGTTACGTTTTATTGATTTCTGAAGCTCCATTCAACTTTTCCCAACACGTGGACCCACCATGCATACAATTTCACAACATGTTTGGCACACCTTTCACTGTATTTGCCTCTATTTTATGTTTCAAATGTATGTTGGAAATTGTTTTCTTTCTGTAGAACATTGAAAGGGTAATGTCAACTCCATTGTCTGATCTCTGCAGGAAGCCGGCAGCTGCTAACGTTAAGAAAACAACGTTTTATTGATTTCTGAAGCTCCATTCAACTTTTCCCAACACGTGGACCCACCATGCATACAATTTCACAACATGTTTGGCACACCTTTCACTGTATTTGCCTCTATTTTATGTTTCAAATGTATGTTGAAAAGGAAATTCTTACAGATAGGGTTCACTATAACAGCTAATATCTAATAGCGAGTCGTGTTTGAAATTCTGCACAAGTGAATCATACTTGCCAACTTTGTATTGAATACCTCCGCTAAGATCGTAGCTGACAGCCTCCAGGGGTTTGATAATTGAAATTAAGCCGCCCATCCCTTCAATCCCCCAGAACAACACTGTAAATAATTGCAGTATTGCTGTTACCACCACCCTGGCCTTATTTCAAAAACCATACAGCCGCCAGCTGAATGGCATTTGTATCAATGTTTGAAGCTAGCAGAAAATAGAAAACCTTCTCTTTTCCCAATAGCTACAGGCCGGGGTGGTTGCTTCAGGTATATTAGGGTTAGGCTTTGGAAGGGCTAAGGGTTAGGGCTTAAGGGGAGGTTAGGGTTAGGTCGCAGGGCATGAACAGTTAGGCTGTGGGGTATGGTGGGTTAGGTTATGTTGTGGGGTATGGACGGTGAGGGTTAGGTTGTGGGGCATTGAGGGTTAGGGCTGAAGAAGGAGAAAGTTAGGCTGCAGAAATCGGTGGGTTAGGGTTAGTAAAGGGTTAAGAATAGGGGATAGTATTCACAGATCCCTTTCAAGTTGCGTGCGTATTTTTAGGTATGTTTTAACTGCGCATGCGTAGTAACTTTATTTACGGAAGTCACGTAGTTTATACGTATGTAAGTGCTATAGGCATGGACAATGTGAATCACACTTGGGGAAATATGGGCCTGATCCAGAGCTACGATGTTACACTGAGCGGTCTAAATGTAACATCGCAGCTCCCTCGACACTCCCCCTTGTCCTAACGTATTAACACTCGCTTACGCCGGCTGAAGGCTACCCTAACTTCATTCGGCGTAAGGGAGTGGTAATACGCTGGGACGGCGGCGTTGCAACGCAAACACCACCTTCCCAGCCCCATTACCCTCCCCCCGCCTACCTGCACTAACTGCAGCGTAGTAACGTTGGGGGACACCCCCTCCAGCATTTCTACGCTGCTGCTACAGACGCCCGATCGTCGATCAGGCCTTGCCGTAGCTACACCGGGCAACATCTGCCCGGGGCATACGCAGATGGCTTTTAACGCCAGCAAGCGTAGGTCTGGATCAGGCCCATATGCACAGAGGGGCTGTTGAATTACGTACCTGAAAAGTTACTTGAAAGAGGGTGGGGGGAGGCATTTAAATGAGATTTTGAGGGCGCAGTTACATTGAATCGCACGGTCAGCATACATATACGCACGTAAAGTAAAGTTAGAGGTGCTCTTTGGAGGCGTAAGTCTACGAGTGCACGGCTGTGAGAGGAGAGTTGATGACTCTTTGCAACTCCAGGTGTCGCCTTACCGCCATTTTCTAATATGCAGACGGGTGGCAATTGCTGGCAGTCTGTAAATCAGCTGTAGTACAGTGCCGTTTCGAAAAAAAGATCATCGTGCTGGCAAACTACATCCATTTAAGAAGAGTGCTAGTAGGAATGAACAGAATTAAAATGTGATAAACTGACTACTCAACATAGAAGTGAACAGAAATGTAGACTACCCATTATTACAGGTTAGAATAACAGCTGATTGGCTGAATAGGAGATACACCACTATCCAATACAGGTTCATTAAGAAATGCTAGAAAATGCTATTGCCATTCGCTCATCTGTGCCATTATTCAATGCAATCTGCCAAGCCCAAGGATTGCAGCTAAGCAATTGCTTCACATTCCATTCTGGTAATCTATAGATATACACAAATACACACATCCACTGATGTATTGTGTACCGAGAAAATAACACGTTACGTATGTCTAACTGGATTGCCTAGGCTGTCACTTACCCACTTCACCCAAGAGATGGAAATGAACTTTGTTTTAACCCTGAAAGATGACTAGAGAAGGGATTTTCTTGGTTTTACTGCAGCCCGAGCTGATTTCTCCACTTCCATGTCAGTCTTACAGTTCTATTAGTGTTCGGAGAAGGATCGGCTTTGACAAATCTGTCAGCCGTCTATATTTACCATGCAGCGAGAAAAACACTTTCAGGATAGAATGTCTATGTCAGATGATTTTGTTTGAAAGCAAAACAGACTGTATTGCATTTTCACTTTCACATCTAACTTTATCCAATTTAGTGGTTTCTAGGGAAGAACGGCGACAGGAGATAGTCCCTGAATCTTTAGCAAATGAATTCAGCATGAATTGAGTCTCAAGAGCGCTTCTAGGTCTCATCTCATTCAGGTTTTGAAATGTGTCCTCTTCCCATATACAATTAGTAGAATCATAGCAAGGTCTCTCTCTTTTTAGCTTTTATTTTTTTTGCTAAATATCTGTTTATGCTTTTTATGCAGTTTGCAGTCAGAAGCACCTATTATAGCATTAGGTCGCTGTCATGATCCTGACCTCACCTGAGGCCTTTGTGACTTATATAGGACACAAGGGGTTAATCCCAACAATCACCTGGTCTGTTCTACAATAATTAAGGTCCCTTGTTCACCACAAATATGGGCCCGGATTGATTTGATACGTAGATTGCGTATATGCAGTCTTTAAGACCACATATACGCAATCTACGTATCGATATGATACGTAGATTACGTACAATAGCTACTACGCATGCGCAGTAGCTATCTTTCAGCAAATTACAGCCGTCTGTGGAAGACGGCCGTAGTTCTGGATCCGGGCCATGATTATTACCAATAAGCTGCCACCACCAAGACTATTAACAGGAGGTCTTAGGTTCTCCTTTACATAAATCTAACATAATTATACTTTATCAGATTTATCATAAACTTAAAATGATCTCTTGTTATCACTAATTATCTTATAACCAAGTTGGTCTGACACGTGAATTCATAAGAACACAGAGACATGAACTTAATTAATTACTATTAATTGATAATTAACATGATAACACAAACAAGAACCTTAGACACAGGAGTGCAGGAACAGAGAGCAAGAAACCTGGAAATGAGGACTGGACACAAAACAGGAACCAGGGAGCCACAACACACAAGAGCACTCGAGGACACAATATTAGAGACAGGGATACATGTTGCTCTGATAGGGAAGTGATGTCAGTGATGGGTTTAAACAGAGCAGATGATGAATTGTTTCCAGCAAGGGAATGAGCCACACCTGTAGGATAATGCCTGTAGCAGAGAGTGAACACCAGGAAGTGCAGAAAATGAAAAGAAGGTCATGTGATCAGCAGAAAGTAAACAAACAAAATGTACAAAGAAAATACAGTGATCCTAACAGTCAAAGGTTCTAGGAACAGGTGATAAGAGTGTATCTTAAAAAGCTCCTGGCCGTGAAGACTCTGCTGATGGTGTGTAGGAGACAGGTGCTTTTTATATGAACTAATCAGTTATACAGTAATTGCTTAGATAAACAGAGTCAATTCACTCATTTGAACCTTGTATTAGTTCTATCACAGCACATTTTACCTTGTTCCAGATTTAGCGCACTAAATTAAGAAAAACTGTTATGACAAACATTAGCGGAGTGAAAGCTGTTTGCGAAAATGAACTGCATTATATTAATCTGCACAGAAGCATGTGTACAACAAAGGGGAAGTGGTATGGAGTGGTAAAACACAATGTCACGCATTAGCGCCATCAAATCAGCCAGCTGTGGTGAGCCTTAAACAGCAACCCAGAGCTTCAATGTGGTTTCTGTTCACTCTTCTGTGTCCCTGGGTTGGAACATTATTATAATATATATCTGAGGCTTATATAAATACAATGTATTGTTTCAGCTGTACAATTATTCCTTTCATGTTATTTCTCATAAATTGTCTTGGTGCTGACCCAGAGGAAAGCATTGGTCCAACCTTAGCTGAAAGAAAATAAACTACTTCTATTCCTTATTCTCTTTAGCCTTTGACATTAAAATAAAATTTAGGCCTGGAATCAGAGGGCTGTATTCCCAGATGCGTGTGTATAAAGTACGCAAATATCCGCACCTAGATACACACGCAAGACAACACCCATGACATTCTCCTCATACGGATGGGTTTTTGGCAACCTTAACTGTACGTGTGTAGTTATGTGTGTATTTTCCTTCCGTACGTGCGTACATGACAAACCGCACCCATATTAGTCCATTTAAATGCCTCCCCCCACCCACTTTCACTAATGTACATACGTACGGAAGACAACCACGCCCCCTCCGTACGTATGTCACTAAGTCCGATTTATAAATCCGGGCATAATGGACTTCCGTGCCTAAATCCTACGTAAAAAATTACTACGCATGCACAGTTCAACCGTGCCTAAAAATACGCACGGAAAAAGTAGCAAAAACGTAAGTGTGAATCTGGTCCAGACTTTTGAAGGCGCTGCTTTCGGGGCTCAGTCGAGCACCAGTGGGTGCTGTACTTGTGTGCTGTGACTGAGGCTGCAGGCTGAGCTAATGAACTGCTTGGCCCCACCCCTTTCTCTTCCCCTCCATTACATCCCTCCAGTGCTCCCATTGCAGAGCAGTTCCTCCTGCAGGAGTGTTCTCACTGTTACACCATTATTGGGAATACTGGGGGCTGGAGACATGATGGGGGATACTGGAGGGCTGGAGACACATGATGGGGGATACTG
>WWET01002670.1:66199-78699 GCA_011038615.1 Limnodynastes dumerilii | reverse complement strand
AAAAGAGAAATGTTAAGACTGGTCAAGACATTGTCTCTAGGTTGCTGCATGTAACAAATGTTGTTAACCATTGTCCACACCAAAGCAATTGATCATAAATTCCTCTGAAAGCCAGCATAGTATGTGCCCAGTGTTACTAATCACACACAAAGATCAATCTGACAAAATGCAATGTGTGTGTGTGTGTATGTGTGTGTTTTACAAATGTATGTAACTAGTATTTCTATTTTATTTTACAGATAGGATGACAGGTTAGATAGCAGTGTCCTTTCTGTATAGATTACCTTGTCCTTTCATGCATCCGTTTATTAGCCCATCATTTGAATTGAGAGATAGATAGATAGATAGATAGATAGATAGATAGATAGATAGATAGATAGATAGATAGATAGATAGATATGAGATAGATAGATAGATAGATAGATAGATAGACAGATAGATATGAGATAGATATGAGATAGATAGATAGAAGATATGAGATAGATATGAGATAGATATGAGATAGATATGAGATAGATATGAGATAGATATGAGATAGATATGAGATAGATATGAGATAGATATGAGATAGATATGAGATAGATATGAGATAGATATGAGATAGATATGAGATAGATATGAGATAGATATGAGATAGATATGAGATAGATATGAGATAGATATGAGATAGATATGAGATAGATATGAGATAGATATGAGATAGATATGAGATAGATATGAGATAGATATGAGATAGATATGAGATAGATATGAGATAGATATGAGATAGATATGAGATAGATATGAGATAGATATGAGATAGATATGAGATAGATATGAGATAGATATGAGATAGATATGAGATAGATATGAGATAGATATGAGATAGATATGAGATAGATATGAGATAGATATGAGATAGATATGAGATAGATATGAGATAGATATGAGATAGATATGAGATAGATATGAGATAGATATGAGATAGATATGAGATAGATATGAGATAGATATGAGATAGATATGAGATAGATATGAGATAGATATGAGATAGATATGAGATAGATATGAGATAGATATGAGATAGATATGAGATAGATATGAGATAGATATGAGATAGATATGAGATAGATATGAGATAGATATGAGATAGATATGAGATAGATATGAGATAGATATGAGATAGATATGAGATAGATATGAGATAGATATGAGATAGATATGAGATAGATATGAGATAGATATGAGATAGATATGAGATAGATATGAGATAGATATGAGATAGATATGAGATAGATATGAGATAGATATGAGATAGATATGAGATAGATATGAGATAGATATGAGATAGATATGAGATAGATATGAGATAGATATGAGATAGATATGAGATAGATATGAGATAGATATGAGATAGATATGAGATAGATATGAGATAGATATGAGATAGATATGAGATAGATATGAGATAGATATGAGATAGATATGAGATAGATATGAGATAGATATGAGATAGATATGAGATAGATATGAGATAGATATGAGATAGATATGAGATAGATATGAGATAGATATGAGATAGATATGAGATAGATATGAGATAGATATGAGATAGATATGAGATAGATATGAGATAGATATGAGATAGATATGAGATAGATATGAGATAGATATGAGATAGATATGAGATAGATATGAGATAGATATGAGATAGATATGAGATAGATATGAGATAGATATGAGATAGATATGAGATAGATATGAGATAGATATGAGATAGATATGAGATAGATATGAGATAGATATGAGATAGATATGAGATAGATATGAGATAGATATGAGATAGATATGAGATAGATATGAGATAGATATGAGATAGATATGAGATAGATATGAGATAGATATGAGATAGATATGAGATAGATATGAGATAGATATGAGATAGATATGAGATAGATATGAGATAGATATGAGATAGATATGAGATAGATATGAGATAGATATGAGATAGATATGAGATAGATATGAGATAGATATGAGATAGATATGAGATAGATATGAGATAGATATGAGATAGATATGAGATAGATATGAGATAGATATGAGATAGATATGAGATAGATATGAGATAGATATGAGATAGATATGAGATAGATATGAGATAGATATGAGATAGATATGAGATAGATATGAGATAGATATGAGATAGATATGAGATAGATATGAGATAGATATGAGATAGATATGAGATAGATATGAGATAGATATGAGATAGATATGAGATAGATATGAGATAGATATGAGATAGATATGAGATAGATATGAGATAGATATGAGATAGATATGAGATAGATATGAGATAGATATGAGATAGATATGAGATAGATATGAGATAGATATGAGATAGATATGAGATAGATATGAGATAGATATGAGATAGATATGAGATAGATATGAGATAGATATGAGATAGATATGAGATAGATATGAGATAGATATGAGATAGATATGAGATAGATATGAGATAGATATGAGATAGATATGAGATAGATATGAGATAGATATGAGATAGATATGAGATAGATATGAGATAGATATGAGATAGATATGAGATAGATATGAGATAGAAGACAGATAGATAGATAGATAGATAGATAGATAGATAGATAGATAGATAGATAGATAGATAGATAAAATAGCCACTAGCACACATTACACATTATGGTCCTGATCCAGTCCTACGCTCGGGTGCGTTTTTAAGACGGGCGGAAGCGTAAAAATGACCATTTGTACTTACTGTGCATGCGCCGGGCAGATGTTACGCTCATGTTACGCTCCAAAATTCTGAGCGTGTGGGCCTTGATCGTAACACATTTGTAAATACGCTCGAGGGGGCGTGTCTGCCATACGAAATTCGGAAATACGCGCCGAGGGCAGGGTGAGGCATTTAAACCGTACAGTATGGGCGTGCTTAGCGTCGTAACTACGCATTGAGGTTACCGACGTCCGCGGTTAGAAAAGTTAGGGTAGTGTTTGCTTGGTGTACGAAGGCAAAACTAAGTACAACCAAGGGGAGTGCATCGTGGGTACGCTGGCGTAAATACTCTACGCACATGAGCGTTTCATAAGCGTAGGTCTGGATCCGGCCCTATGTTGCTCCAAGGCACATTAAGGGTTAAACTTACAATGTGGCATTATTACAGTAGCAAAAAACAAATTGCAAAATTCATTGAATAGTAAAATAACAGGCTAACGATAAATACAAAGAAGTTTTGAGTTGTTAATCAGCATTTGCTTTTAATTGCGGTTAAGTGAATGCTGAAAAACTTTAATTTCCTAGACGGCCTATGTGTGATTCACAATAAGGAAACACATCCACACTTATATCCATACACCTAGGGAACCGTCCATACGTGGCAGTGACGAGACTTGGGTTGTGGTTAAATTCATCTTGTAGCACCTCTGAATCGCCGTTATGGATCTCTTGTTTTTGCGGAAATTTAGGCACGTTCACAAGTTCTCTCCTATGTGTGAATCAGGTCCAGAATGTACAGCGTTTGTACCATTTTAGGCAATGGTGTAGATCCAGAACTCCGTTTGCCATATGTTTATTCGCGTAGCGTATTTTCGTGTGCGTATATTCTATACACTCCCCTAGGCACACCCCTTGAAAATACGTATTTTGTCAAAATCCGCTTTCCAAACCCTACCTTAACTTTTGCTAACGTAACCGCAGTGATGCGCACACGTACGTATGTATTTACGCAGCTAAGCACGCCCATACTGTACACGTTAAATACAAACCCCGCCTACTTAACGTATTTCAGACGCATTTTGGACTCACGTAAAATTGGCACGCCCACACGTAAGAATTTACGTGACACATACGTGAATAGACCATACGTTCACAATTACGCTATGTTACTGAGCGTATTTTCTATGGTGCGCATGTGCAGTACTTACCAAAAGGCGATTTTATGTCTCCGCCATGCGTAAATTCGCTCCAAAGCGTTGTTCTGGATCTGGGCCAGTATTTGTAAAATACTTTCCAGGCAAATAGATTGATTTATAGGCAATTACTGTCACTGTGGAGGATGTGTTATCTTAGTAGATGGAGCTGAATGCAATAGCAGTTTCCGCGCTGTTTAGAATTTCCGAAAACTCTCTCAAACTGGATAAAGTACTGGCCACTTGCATACTTTCCTAAATGACCTTTACACCGTCTAACTTTGATTGATATAATGCAAGCTGCACCAATGGGAACAAATGTCATATCGGTTGCTCCGCACGGTTCAATTGTGCCAAAGAGAATAATCCTTTGGGTCCTTTTACATGTTACTGCAGTTTTAATGACTCACTTATGTATTAGTTTTATTTTGTGGCTCCCAGCTTATTCCTCTAATGCAGTCGTTTTTCTTGCTGTGTTTCTGCTGAGGTGTAAGTCCCAGTGGGGAACCCCAAATTGACTTAATGGAATTAGGCATTAAAGGAGAAGAAAAAAAATGTGTGTTTAGAATAGAACTGCGGTAGAAATTAGCTGAGGATACATTGTTGGGAACATTGTGAAATTGCAAAATGTGGAAATTGAAAACTGGTGAATAATTCAGAATACATGAAAGGCTTGTTAAAAGCACGCGTCAACACAAATTTGGGATTTTTAGAAGTGAGTCAAAGATTGCGGCTTCAAAGCTATAGAGTGTTTTGGCATAACTTGAAGCATTAAGTTCAGGTAAGAATTTTGAGAAGACAGACATAAATTTATATTCCCCTTTATGTTCTTGGTGCTTAAACAAATAAGTATACTTGCTGGCTTCGCACTTCTGTCGGTCGGAATTAAAGTTTACATAAACTCCAGGAAGTGAGTGTGAGGACATTAGGCCTGGGGAAGAGTCTATACCAGTCTATCCGGGAGATCTTTGAGGGAGAAAATAGATGCAGATATTGGGGTGTGTCTTGATTATCTGTTTTATGCAAATTGAGCCCCAACGCCTTGTCCCCTATCCGGGTAAGGCCACGTTTCATAGTATTGCTAGGGATGGCAGGCTTGATGGGCCGGATCCAGACTTAAGTAAGTGCTTGAAATGAGTTACTCCTGGGCTAAACTATGTTGATTGCAGGGGGAGTCAAGTTAATTGTATTCTTTGCGTGCAGGGATATATCTTTGAATTGCTTACTGCACAGAGATAGTGACCAGCTTTACTATCACACTGTTATTTAGAGTTGGGATAGGAAACATCACCTCTCATCTCTAATACTGTTTGCAACAGATGAAATATGACTCCCCTGCAATCATCATGGTTTAGCCCAGGAGTAACTCATTTCAAGCACTTACTTAATCTGGATCCAGCCCGATGACACACGCCTATTAACACTAGGAATTGTAGTGTTGATAGCCAGGGGGCGGGACTTGCTGCAGAAGATATGCTGGCTTTCCCGGGATATTGGGAGAAATGCCTGAAGTTCAGTAGTCTCCCAGATCTTCTGGGAGAGTCTATAGCCCTGATCTATACTTGTCAACTATTGCAAATGATTATCAGCAAGATTGCGACAACACTATTAGAGCACTGCAACAAAGGGGTGTGTCCTTTACCACCAAAGGACTCTGCCAGTAAACTATTAAATAAAATAAAAATCATCAGCATCAGAATTTATTGACTGTTAAATTGTCAGTGAATAAATACTTTCAGTATTATTGTGAAGACTGTGCATACGAGTTGTGCTGAATTATTTAACTTTATTTAAATGCCAAAAGTAGGTGACACCACAGATGATTAACTAGAGACCAAAGTGTATTTTTCATTTCAGTCTCCATTATTGAAGTCATTAACTGAGATAACTTCCAGGCTTTAATTACATATTGGCACAAATGAAAATGTCCATCTAAATAGGCCTTAACACAAGGAAATAGGAAACAATTTCTGATTATTTTATTGCAGGGGGTGGAGCCAACACTTCTATAATTGAATCAACATCAGGGAGTTTGCCAAACACTTCAGGGAGTCAGGGAGTTCTTTAAGGAGTCTCCCTGATATTCAGAGCTGAAGGACTAATAAAGAGGTTATAAATGAGCAGTAAATTAGACCTATTTGTTGGGTGATCACACCATTCTTGCCTGTTATTTGTGTTTATGCTAGTGGCTTAAGTTGATTTTCAAAACTAATAACTCGTTAATTCTTAGTAATAACTTGTTAATTGATTCTCCCATTGGCTGAGCCAAGCATCTGATTTTCCCCAACTTTAACAGATTCTAGTCATGTTTTTTTTTTGTACTGTACATATGCATGCATCCATACTAACCAATCAGATTGCATTCTGAACTATCCAGATTTATACGGAATGACACTTCTCTCCGGGAGATCCCGGAGGGAAGAGATAGAGGCCGGTTCCGGAGTGGTGCTTAATGGTGCAATTTATGCAAATTGTGTCATTAAGTCCCGCCCATCCCTAGTAACACTAGGGATTACTATTATGAGAGGCCCCCTGCCTCTCATGTGGGAGATTTTCCGTCTCTCCCGGGATACCGGGAGAACTGCCAGAATTTTAGGAGTCTCCTGGTGCAACCCTGCTTCTGTCAGAGGGGCAAGGCAGAGCTCACAAGTGGGCGTTCCCTCATATTCAGTGTACAGTCCCCTCTTTCTCTCTCTGTGTCTCAGTACACTTCTGTACGTATGTACATTTCTGTGAGCTTAAATCTGGAAATTTAAGGTAGACCCTGGCTCCTTGTGTGTCAAAGTGGTTATAACGTGAACACAGATGTCTGTATTGTGTGGCCCAATGCTTGCATATTTCTCCATATAGTTTGAGACATCCAAGTTGATATAAGTCCTGGACTTCTCAAAGTGCTTTGGTGGGTGATGGGTTCAGCGGAAACGTGCGGAAAACTTGAAACCACCAAAAGAGTGGTTGATACGGTAAGTGGAATAAGCTCCCATCTGAGGTGTTAGGGGCGAACACAGTAACACAGTTTGAAAATCTTTGGGATAAATATAAGTATTACTAAATCTTAAACTAAATTGAGGGTCAAAAACGGTCTAGGGTCAGAATAGTAAAAAGAAAAATATAACCGGGCAGACTTGATAGACCATATGGCTCTTATCTGCCGTCACTTTCCATAATTCTATGCTTTCATTATAAATATTTTGTGTTCAACCCATGAGCACACTATGGGCCCAATTCAATTAGCTTCGAACCTGCGTTATTTTCACATTTTTGGGGAGATTTTTATTTGCGCCCCATAGAGGAACGCATAAAAATCGCCGATTTTTACCTACCATTAATGACGGGAAAAGGCACCCTGTAAGCATCGCACCTAATTGAATCGGGCCCTATGAGCGATGCGATTGGTTCGTGATCTGTCGTTTTCTGCGGTCCTATTTTCATTTGTGACACAATTTGCGACAGTGGGATGGGTTGCTATAGCAAAGGGGAGGGGTTTTGTAAATTGTTCAGTATGGGCCTGCTAAATATTGGCCCCACTATCCAGAGTTACGATCCATCCCAATTTAAAGTGAGTACAGATATGTTGTTTTAAGGCATGAATTATGTGCTCGTATGGAGACATGGATAATGTGTGGATCCGATATCGCATCGCCGCTGACCAAATGTTCGGAGCGATGAATGTGGCACCATCATTAGTCTGACTCCGGTCCACCTTTATTATTTGCCGGCCAGGAATGTGTCTTTGGGCCTGATCCAGACCTACGCCCGCGAGCGTAGCGTATGATCGCCCGGGCGTATAAACTTTCACGCCCATGACACTCCCATTGATTGTACCGGCTGGCGGCTGAACCCTACCCTAACTTTTTCAAGCGTCCGTGCGAATTTTCGTACGGATACGCTGGTCGTACGGGGCTTAGCACGCCCATACTGTACAATTTAAATGGCTATCCCCGCCTCTGTGTAGTAACTCTAGCGTCTGGACTATCGTCGTACAAAACGCACGCCCCTTGGGCGAAAAATACGCTCAAAATACGCTCGCTGTACGCTCATGTCCTTCGGACGACCGGAAGTTGTCATACTGCACATGCGCAGTGCGTTTTTTCTACCGGTTTTACGCTCCCGACCGGCGTACGATCGCTCGCGGGCGTAGGTCTGGATCAGGCCCTTTGTGTGTGAAAGCATCTGTGTGTTACAATACTGTTACTTTGCAAATACTTGCTTTTTTTTGGCTTTTTGGGTTTTTATTTTTTGTTTTATATCCCTAACACTTCCTCTGTGATCTATAGAGTCTGAGTCACATAGGGGAGCACACAGTATATTGAAACCGCTATTGAAGTTTACCCGCTGAGTTGATCATCTGAAACGGTTTGTTTGTAATTGTTTTCATTTACCATAAAAATGTCATCTGTGTACGGTTATGAGCAGTAGCAATGAACAGATGGCGGCATCAATCACAGCACAAAAACTGCTTCGACGTGTGATGAATATTCAACTTTAGTGACCCAGTTCCTGCTTAGTGATGAACTAGGGAATTGGGTTCTGCAGAAGGTGTATGGCCCCTTAAGGTGGAACATCAGTAGAGGGTGGATGGTGTTTTCTTTTATGTTTTCCCCCCAAACACTTGTACATAGATGGGATACATTTTTAACGTTTATTTATATGGCGCCACAAGATAACCACAGTGCTGTATGGAGAACAAGTAATGCACAGCAGAAGGACATACAGGGTAAAATTAAGTAAGACAACATACATACAGGGTAAAATGTAGTAAGCAACATACAGGGTTAAATATAGTAAGCAACATACAGGGTTAAATAAAGTAAACAACATACAGGGTTAAATGTAGTAAACAACATACAGGGTAATATATAGTAAACAACATACAGGGTAAAATATAGTAAACAACATACAGGGTTAAATATAGAAAACAACCTATAGGGTAAAATATAGTAAACAACCTACAGGGTAAAATATAGTAAACAACCTACAGGGTAAAATATAGAAAACAACCTATAGGGTAAAATATAGTAAACAACATACAGGGTAAAATATAGTAAACAACCTACAGGGTAAAATATAGTAAACAACCTACTGGGTAAAATATAGTAAACAACATACAGGGTAAAATATATTGAACAACATACAGGGTAAAATATAGTAAACAACCTACAGGGTAAAATATAGTAAAAAAAAACCTACAGGGTAAAATATAGTAAACAACCTACAGGGTAAAATATAATAAACAGCATACAGGGTAAAATAGAGTAAACAACATACAGGATAAAATATTGTGGTGAATGGGCAGTGGTAAAGCAATGACGCTGGACAGTTTTACACAATGGGAGAAAGGGGGCTGAGAAGACAGGCAGAGAGGTGAAGGGGAGAGGAGGTGGGGTAGAGGAGAGAGGGAGGCATGTTTATGGAGGCAGTGGGGCAGAGGAGGACACAAGGACAGAGGTGGTGAGGCAAATGAGGGCATGAGGATTGAGGTGAGAGGGAAAGTTTGGGGGAGGCAGAGGATGACACAACAATGGGAGTGGTAGGGGAGATTTGTCGGGAGGCAGAGGACACGAAGATGGAGGACACTGCTTGTGTTGCCCAGTTTCTTTCTCAAAATAATCAGATGATGGATCTAGAACAGATCATGCCTACTAGGAACAGGAGAGCATTGAGCTTTCTTTGGTTTGAGGGAAGAGGTTTTACTTTGATCTGCCTCCAGCATATCTCTCTACAGTATGCGGATATTGGGCCGTATGCAGAACTGTGCGTGCGCCGTAACACATTGCTGCATACGGCCCATTATATGTAATGACAAGTCAAAATTTCCTTCTAATGTTATTTTCTTTTATTAGCATATTATCCATCGGAGGACTGGGGACATAGGGCTCATGTGTCACTTTCCAGCAATATGTGGAGCAAGGTAGAAAGAAGGCTTTATGGCGCTACATGGCATTCATCTGAAATAGAGTTTACTCTTTTGGGTGGGGGTGGGCCCATAGTCTATGTACAGGCTTTTGATCTATCTCTGTTTTCTAATCTCTTATTGGCCACAAGTTGTTCTATCCTCATCAGACCCTGGGAGAATGGAGAATGGAAGGCTGTGACCCAGCCATAAAAACCAGCAATGGTGAACACATTGCAACACAATCCTCTACAGGAGGATGCTGGGCAGGTGAGCTTAACCCAATATAGCTACATTGTGAACTGAAAGTCTTGTTTATGCATGCTCACAGGACTTGGGAGAGATAAGGTAGGCCCCAAATTAACCCCAACTTTACCCCCCTCCCCTAGCCTGCCATGTAGGTCCTTTCATACCTATGGGGCTCTCGGTTTGCTTTTCCTTTGGAAAATGTTATTAATAAATATATTCTGTCATAACTTTTACATTCAGAAACCTAAATTTAACAATGTAAGTTTTGAACAGCTATAAAATATTTGCCCTATTTTGTTTGCTGCGTCTAATACAGGTTTTGCTGTGTTTTATTAGGATCACAGATTAATAATGAGTTGAACCCATAAAATGTCCAATTAAAGACAAAGAGTATCGGTTCCACATACTTCCCTGGTTTACCCTTATTATTTCTAAAACCTATTCTCTGACAAACTCTATTCATGTAGTCTCAGGGAATTTTAGTTAGTGAATGCTGGAGATAAACAGAATATTATATATATATATTGTGAGGATCAAGACAATCCTCTGTACAAAACAACCTTCACCTCAGGCACATAAATTGACAGTGAGAAGAAAGAAAGCAATTATTTTTCTTCTCTTTAATTGCCTTCTTAGCTTTGTAAACACAAGTAATACAGTTTGCACTGTGTACAGGGTGCAAGGAAGAACAAATTCTTTACAAGCTGGAAATGGATTGCATACCCACACGTTGTGAAATTATATGTTGTGATATTTGCAAGAGCCCTGCTTAAATTGGAGCCCAAATTTTACAAATGTGCAAAGAAGCATTAGAATTTCACTTGAGTTCAGTTTAGCAAAATGTCAGCAATACACACTCCCTTAAGCTGGGTACACACTGCAGAGATGATCCAGGGCTGCTGTTGTGAATTCTGTACTGCACATGTGCAGGGAGTGAGCACAGAAAGTTGGACGCAAGGCTACCCACCCGCCTGTTTGCTTTCCTCGAATGTTATTTCTGGTTTTACCTCTAGGGGCAGTCCTTTACTTGTTTCATATTATAGAGTTTTCTGCTACCTACCTATAGAGGCTGCTGTTGAACACTCTCTCTGGGACTAATTTGTGCAATTAACTATTATTCTACACCTGTGCTCTGGTTTTAAATATCCTATCATTCCAGAGCAAGGTGTGGGTCCTGTTATCTACTTCCTGTGCTGCATGTTTGTTTGCTCTTCGCAGCCTTGGTCCTGTTATCTGATACCCCTTGTCTCCATTTACCTTGGATCTTTGCTTCATACCAGCCAAACTGCTCACTCTCTTGACTTTATTGCTTACTCCCTGTGGATTAACTACACCAGCATATTACACCTGTGGACTTATTTCGACTCTCTGCATTTCCGTTATCCTTGTGTTTTTTTTACCTGTTTATCTGTGCTTATTTTTGTGTTATCTGCATACTCCTGTGTTATATGTCTTGTATCATCCTCCTGCATTAAACCTCACGAGTTCCAAAGTTACAGTATTGTGTGATCCTCCAACGTAACAGCTTGCTAATAATCTGTTAGTGCAACTGGGTGTTGCTTGAAATTGAAGTAAGTGGGCAGTTTATTGCTTCTGCTAGTCACTGTAGCAGCCCAGATTTCCTTCGCTTCCTGTAAGCTCTTGCATCAGCTCAGAGAATGGTGGATGTGTGTCATGCACTAGCCCCAGCGTTAGTCCCTAATTGGACCATGCCGGACCAGAAGTGCAGAGCCTAACCATAATCCTGGTGTTCATCTGGGCCCCTGATGGTGGGGATTGTCTTGGCTGCAGGGCAGGTCGTGGCCCTCTGGACAAGGAATGCAGAGGGTCGCGGCCATCTGGTCAAGCGCGGGGATGCCGAGACAGGATCCAAAGTTGCGGGGGTAGTGCAGATAGGTAGTGTTGGAGTTACTTCCAAGACTGGATACAGCAGTCAACAGTTGGACACTGGATGTGCAGACACCGGAAACACAGGCAGGAGCCTGATACACAGATTATACAGGAGCACAGGAACTCGGGATATGACCTTGAACTAGGGAACCAGAACACAGGAGAGGACTTGAGTATACAATATCAGCAGGTGAAGGAAACCTTTTCCTCTGACAAGAGCTTGCAGGCAGTGAGGGGTTTAAATGGAACAGCTGATGAGGGAGGCAATAAGCTACACTTGTGGGATAATGCTTGTTGCAAAGAGAGAACAGCAGGAAGAGCAGAGAACTACCGTATTTTTCGGACCATAAGACGCACCTAGTTTTTAGGAGGAAGAATACAGAAAAAAATATTTTGAACCAAATAGTGTCCTGCACCCAGCATCACCCATCATTCCAGCACCTAGCATCACCCATCTGTCCAGCACCCAGCATCACCCATCATGTCCTGCACCCAGCATCACCCATCTGTCCAGCACCCAGCATCACCCATCATGTCCTGC
>WWET01002670.1:38295-54660 GCA_011038615.1 Limnodynastes dumerilii | reverse complement strand
TACACAGGGCTGCATAGCTAACAATACTGAGAATTCCATAGACGGGAATAAAAGCCATGCCAAGTTCCACCCAAATTCAACCTAGTTCTACCCAGAAATTTACCTTATTTTGTGATTCGTGAATCTGAACAGTCTTTTAGAAATGAGACATTTGGATATGAAACTGTCATCAGTCAACGGCCACACTCCGCAAACACTGGATCAGGACAGGGCGATTTGCCCCAAGCCAGGGAGTGCCAGCGCTATTGTGCACATGTACAGTATTAAAAAAAACACCCACAAACCCATGGACACTGGGGAAAAATATGAAGTCTGCATCTGGACTTTTGTAACTAGGGATTTGTTATTGAAATACAGGTCCGGATTCACAGTTATGTAGTTTTCGTCTTGCGTGCGATGTGTTAAGAATTGAGCTACTACGCATCTACCGATCCAGACTTAGGCAAATTGTAAGTCTTCTGATGACAGGAAAATGCACACAATTTTTGAGTATGCAAGGGCTGCGCTTTCAGTGCGGATCTTGTTGCTCTGGATCCAGACTTCTATATTATTTGTTTTTATGTGACGCTGCTGATGGCGAGGTGAATACAAGCGCTCATGAGATTTATATGTTACCTTGCACGCAAGGGGAGGGGTCTCCTCTTGACCATATCGAAGACCGAATCCATTCCTATTTTTGGAAAAATGGATTTGGGCATAAAGTTTTGTCCAATGCCCTAAAAATAATTTTGGAATGGTTAAAACCAGAGTAAAATAAACAGATTTACCAATCCCTTCTAAAACCTTTTTTGCTTAGGCCATAAACCTTTACACTGCTTCATAAATCATGTTAAATGCTGAGAGTTAATTTGTCTGACAATAAAGTGCATTCAATAAGTGTAAAACAAAACTAATTGGCTCTCTCCCATACAAATTTAATCATACTATAAAGCAAGATCAATGTGGAGGAAAGAAAAAAAACAATCTATACAGTAAAATGTTTACTTAGCACTATTAATTCAAGCCTTGGACAGGTTTCCATCTGAAGATAATTCTTATGGCTTGTTTAGCCCGGCAATTAATTGGAGTGTTTGTGAGGATCAGACAGCTGAATGGTGAATATTAATGTTACTGCTTGTCTTATTCAGCTAAATTTACCCTTGATCATTTTTTAAGCGTTTAATTTTATTTAGCTCACAGCTATTTTTTTCTTCATTTTTAGGATAAATTGTCTAGACCTGTTTATTTGTGTATTTTCAATTTTCTTTGAACATAAGAGATATCGTTCACAAAGTGACAATGACACTGCTTTTTTTTTTAATTAAAGTTTCAAGTTAGAAAACACAGGACTGGATTCTAAGATCCGTTTTGGGAAGCATTTGAATCTCCTTTAAATTGTCGAACTGCGTTGATTGGCTATTAATACGCTTATAGTGTAACTCGTAGTACTAAGCCCCTCCTCAGGGCTGCCACCAAATATTTTGGGGCTCGGGACACAGACCGCAGTGCTTCGCCCCTCTGTGACCTGGTACAGCTCTCACAGCAAGTATCAGTGGTAGGTAAGTATCAGTGGGCCCCCCTCTCTTCCCGAGCCCTGGAAAGTCTACTTAGGAGTGCATCCTGGCACCAGTAACAAAGGTGTCAGTTAACAAAATCTGAGTTTTTCCTATTTAGTCATTTCCATTCATTTTTTCTTTTGCCAGCAGATTATCCCCTGCGCCAGGTCTTTCATGCACCTGTTGCATTTACCTATAAATTGATTGAGCAGCTTCCATTTTGTGTGTATACTGTTTGTGGGCTTGTCTGGGAGCAGCAGCTGCTAGGGGGTGTTGTTCCACAGCAGCCATTTTGAAAGCTTCAAAGGGTGTCTCCTGAGGTAAGTTTGGCTCTCAGTGTTAGAGTTAGGACCACCATATGCAGAAAGGCCTTGATGGCGGCTGGTGGTTTATCATATATTTGTGCAAATATGTGTAACACACAGTCCTGCTTTTTTTTTTTTTTTACAGATAGAATGGTATAGTGTGTTACCGGTAATGGTAGTGTTGCTGGACATTCTCTATCCTGTGTGTATGTTACAGATAGAATGGTATAGTGTGTTACTGGGTAATGGCAGTGTTGCTGGAGCATTTTCCTTCCTGTGTTTCTGTGGCTAACAGATTACCCCCCGGCCTTTCATGCACCTGTTTGCGTTTACCTATAAATTGATTGAGCAACTTCTTGTGTTTTATGTTTTTCCTATTTAGCCCACAGAGAGTATGGCCAGTTGTGGGAAGTCTGAATTCTGGTGCACAGTTATATACTAAAAGTTATTTTGTGTCCATCAATTCTTCCTAATATAGGTTACATTTTGAAAAACATATGCTATATACTAAATGACAGCTGTGTACAGCACGTCTTAATGTTGCTAGTTGAATATTTTCTCCTATGTTGATCTCTCACACATTTATTTTATTGTGTGTGCTATGTGGAGGGCTCACAGTGTCTATTTCTGACAATGCCTGTCAAGTGTTATGTGCATTCAACACTTGTTCTGATTGGGTAAAAATCATTAAGGTGACAAAAGATATATGTTTAAGTGCAATCACTGAGGGGTAAACATTAGGCCACAGCAGGGGAGTTCTAATGGAAGAACCACTCCCCTTTCACTCATGGGATGACAGTTCTGCTGACACAGCACCCTGGACCCTACCTTAACATTTATGCATCGTCCCCATGGAAAATGGGGCCAATGAGTAAATGAGCATCATATGTAAGGCCTTAACCAGCCCTATACTGTGTTATATACATACCTGCCCCCTCCTGCTATACATACACGATATGCATGGTGTCCCATCTTGACCGGCCACTGAAAAGGCTCATAAAAACACATGTACACTCAAAGTAGACCCGGAAAACATGCACTATTAGTGGTCTTGATCTACAGTCTATACAATGTGTCTGACTATACATTTTGGTCCGGATTCACAGTTACGTAGTTTTGGTCTTGCGTACCAAAACTACGTAACTGTAAATCCGGACCTTTCTCTGTATTGCTTTCAGTCATCCAACCAGTACCTTTCCCTTGTTGTTTGTGACACCTGATGGAAGTGGTACAAAACTTTATTTCTTGATGTATTCTGTCGGATCTAAGATGGTTTGAGGGTTCATGTCAATATTTTCCTTTACTTCTCAGGACCCAGCATCTTTTTCCTTTTTTTTCCTTATACCCATTGTGGGAACACCATGCTCTCAATTACTCACTGCATGTCTTAAACATTCTAAAATAAACACCTGTACTAATGATCTCACCAGAAATCTTTAGAATGGAGCAGGGAAAACAGTTTCTGATAGGTGTCCCTAAGGAGCCTTGACCTGCATTACTTCTTCATGGCTCGCAACTTATTAAACCAAATTATTGTAGACACCAAAACCCATTAATTCCAGAGCTGGACTGATGTAGGTCAAACTTTCATGACACACGAAATTTACTTTCATTTAAAATGTAATAATTTAGCTATCGCACCCTAGCTACAACGCTCGAATAGATCACAAATTTACTCTTACAGTTTATGAAGGACTTGATCATCCATTTTTCATTTGTCACTACAAATGTTGTACAATGTGCATAGTGACAACCAAACAAGCTTTTCCTTTTGCTACTAAAATTACTGTATACCAGATGACCCCTAATATTTTTGGGGGTTTTATTAAAACAACTTTGGGGTAATCATTTAGAAAAAGAGATTCATTTCTGTCAAACTTTAATAGGATAATTCTTACAAATAACGGGGTAGATCCAGCACTCCGCTTCCACTCCGTAGCGTATTTACGCATGTGTGCCTTCTTTACACTCCGCTAGACACACCCCTTGAATGTACGTACTTTGGCCGCTTTCCGCTTTTCAAACCCTACCTTAACTTTTGCCAGTGTACCCGCTCACGCCCGCACACGTACGTATAGGTAGCGAGGAGTTACGCCGCTAAGCACGCCCATACTGTACGATTTAAATGCAAACCCCACCTACATTGCGTATTTTAAGTGTACTTATGGCTAACGTAAAATTGGCACGTGCCCTCGAACGAATTTACGCTACTGATACGTGAATGGCCCATACGCTCACAGTTACATTACGTAGCATATCATCTGTCGTGCGCATGCCCAGTACATACCAAATCGCGGTTTTTACGTTTCCACCAGGCGAAAATTCGCACTGGATCTGCCCCAATATGCTTGAAGTGGCACAAATATGACTTTTATTAGGAAACAAAAGGAACAAATTCTCAAGTTACATTATCACGTTTGCTTTCCTTTCTTTTAGCAGAGTAATCTTGTTGAGTGGACCTATCTATGTTGAGTGCTTCATCGAATGATCTACCAGCTTAGTGCTTCTGTTTAATGCTTTGTGGAATGCTCTGTTAGATGTATGCATCCTGTGATGAACAATTTCTTCTTATACAGAGAAAATAACCTGCTAGAATATTATCTTTTCACATGTATATTGACAGCCCTCATAATGTAGAAAAAGACTAGAATCTCGTCTTTATGGTAATTGATAGTACACAAAGACTATAACTGTACAAAGATCTTAAAGGAGAAGCTGAAAGATAACTTATCCAGACAAGAGAGATTATCCCTTGATATCTTATACAGGGACAAAAATATTGTACTAAAGCTGACTGATAAAAGTGGTGGTGGTTGTGATGAAGAACAGGGAAGATTATATGATGGAATGTCTCAGACAACTATAAAATAGTCACCTCTATATTAAATGACCAAATGACTCCAGTTAGGGTGTAGGTCCGCGGAAAGAACGGCCTTATTTTAATAGGGTTGTTTTCTCCCGGCCAGTTTGGAACTGGCTGGGATTTCGATTGAATATGCCTCCATGAGGCGTAACAATCGATCCACGGAGCACCAAACTTTTGGTGCTCCGAAAGCTGAGGGAAAAAACTACCCCAACCATTCCCCTAATTCTAAGCCTAACCCTCCCCCTTATTACACTAACTCTAACTTTCCCTTCGCCTCAGCCTGACTCTAACCCTCCCTTCCCTGCAGCCTGACCCTAATCCACATTGTTCTGCAGCCTGACCTTAATTCTACCTTCCCTGCAGTCTGACCCTAACCCTCCATCTCCTGCAGTCTGACCCTAACCCTCCCTCCCCTGCAGCCTGACCCTAACCCCCCCTTCCCCGCACCCTGGAAAGGTTGCTGACCTTTCCCTGCGGTAGCACCTAACCCTCCCTCCCCTGCAGCCTGACCCTAACCCTCCCTTCCCCGCACCCTGGAAAGGTTGCTGACCTTTCCCTGCGGTAGCAGCGGCTGCTTTGTTTCGGAATCAGAATGGGTGAGTATGCCGATCCGCATACTCACCCATTCTGAATTTTTTTAAAAAAACTGGGTGGGTATTCGAATTAGGGACATCCGAAAAGTAACTTTTGGATGTCTCTATTTCGGAAATTAAACTTTCTAACCGGGGACTGCAACCGCCCCAGTAATATGTTTAAAGAATTGACTGAGTGCAAAACTATGGGTATTATTTTTAAAGAGACATTCAATTTCCTCTCCATTCAGCATCCAACCACCTCCATTTATTGCTTCCCAAAATTGCATAAGTCCCTCACAGCACCTCCAGGGAGATCTATCATTGCCAGAATAAACTTGCAATTTATCCCATCTTGTGGATTGTTACCTCCAACCATATGTTTGTCATCTTCATTCCTATTTAAAAGATAAAGTGGCTTTTCTCAAATTGATTGGTGGAATAGACTCTGAAGAGAACCATGTTTTACATACATGTGATGTAGAAGCGTTATATAGCAATATCCTCCATAATTTGGGTGTTGATCATTTGTATTCTAACATCTTAAGATATGGATTTTTCTTTAAAGAATTTTCTGATAGATTTTATTAAATGTGTTTGTTATAGTAATAATGAAATAATTTTTTCACATTTAATCATTATTATATTTGCAGGGGTACTGCAATGGGGTCCAGATTCACCCCGAGTGTACATGGGCCAAAATGTATTCCTTTTGTTACCCAATATAACTCATTTTTGAGTTGATTATCAACCACATTTTTTCTAAGTATTATCCTATATTAGAGTTAGGAATGAGGAATACACAAGGGATCCTGGAGATGCAGGTTGAAGAAACACAAGGTATCCTAGATACATGCAGTTTCACAAAGCGCTAGACAACAACGGTGGGCCAGATCCAGACCCACGCTCGGGTTACGTTTCAATGCGTAGCGTATTTACGCTTTCGGAATTACTATGCACTCCCCTAGACGCTTCCCTCGGTCATACGTATTTTTGCCCTACCAAACTCAACCTTAACTTTTCAAAGCGTAACTGTGGCCGGCCATAATGGCTGCACCTACTTGCGCGCCTAAGCACCCCCATACTGTACAATTGAAATGCCTCACCCCGCCTCCGAAGCGTAATTACGGGTGTTGTATGGTTGTCACGCCCCGTCGTCCGTAATTTCTGGTCATAACATCTGCCGCACGCATGTGCAGAACATCCAAAACAGCGTTTTTACGACTATGGCGAGCGTAAATACGCTCGCGGTTGTAGCTCTGGATCTGACCCAATGACCCAGTAAAGGGGTGTGGGAAAGGTAATTTATAAGCAGGTGCAACAGGTGACTGGAGCCCAAGATAATGAGCACCTGACACCATCAAGGCACACCGGTGACTCGCCTGGTGGATCCTTGAGCGGCATTTTAAATGCCAGAATGGATCTGGTGACCCCCTCTGGCAGACCTAGGAACTACTTGGAAGCAGGCACCGCTGTGGCAAAAGCTATCCAATCAATAAGATGCAGATCCTCTCTCAACGTTCACTTATTTAGATCACCAGCGCAGCCACCAAAAATTGTGGAGCAAATTACTTGGCACTCCACCCACTATGTGACATCGGACACTGTGACGTCACTTATAGGTGGAGTGCCACAAAACTGTAGGAATGATTCACATAGGGCTAATTCACAGGGAAATCCACCTTGCGCATCGGCCCACAGATGTGCAACCTGGTACACCTCTCCAGCAGGAAGCATTGGCGGTAGAATACTGGGGACAGTGACTCATCTGTCTCCTACCACTGATACATGCTACTGGAGAGCTGAGCTGAATATCCTCTCTCCGGGCCTGGGACAATAGTCCTGTCAGTCCCCCCTTTTCCACTTGTAATAGTGTGCCTGCAGATTACTGATTCTTACTTGCATTCTACAAGATAAATACACAATAAAATCTCCAGAAGTTACAATCTGTGGGCTGGATCCAGATTTAAGAAGGAGCTTGAAATTAAGAGAGGAAAGTTAATCCTGGGCTAAACCATGTTGATTGCAGGGAAGTCATATTTCATCTGTTGCAAACAGTATTAAGTTGGGAGGTGATGTTTCCTATCCCAAGTCTAAATAACAGTGTGATAGTGTTATGAACGTGGTAGGCTACAGGAACTGGAGGGCTGTAGAGGTCTCCCACGATGCAGGTAATTCTACCTGGGAGCTCGGGTCCGTGGCAGGCGAAGTCTAACCTGGGCGCGGAGTCTAGCAGGACCGGGTTCTTCGCCAGAGCCTCTAATGGTGAGGATGGACTGTCGCTGCCAGTTTACCCACAGGTCGCGGTCCCAGTGACAACACCCGATAGAAGAAAACAGAGAAATAGACGGGAGGAAAAAGGGAAGAGACAAGTCAGCAGGGGCTGACTTGTAACGAACAACAAGAAACAATTAACAATGACAAAGGACCGGAGGGGAGAGACTAGACTAATGCCACAAACAGGACTCACTGGGGCTGTCACGCACACAATCAAACAGCGGTTACCCCCGAAGGGGTAAACAAACACTAGCACACAGGAGAGGCAAGGTAGAATACAGACTGGGCAGAACAATAAGGTGGGAGATAAACTGGAACCGGTAAACAAAGGGTTAATGAAGCAAGGTACAAGGCAGGAACAAGATGGGACACTCAGTAATCAGGAAAATGAACAAAGCACAAGGCAAGAGGAAAGCAACAAGACTGGCACAGTAACACAACAGGGAAACTATAACCAGCATGGGAGTGAGGGCTAGAAGCGCTTATATATATGCGCTGGCAGCTGCTGATAGGGTCAGACTAGGGACACAGGCATTGGTGGACATGGTGCTGCAGTGAAGGAGATCAGCGCCTGCCTCGACAGGCAGTGCTGTCTCCACATGGCTATTTTGCATACCGCCACGCCTCCGTGACGGCATGCAAATGGTTAGAGGTCCGGAGTCACGCTGGGAGGTGGAGACAAGCGTGAGACGCATGCCATTCTGACGGCATGCAAGGGGAGAGGGCTGCCTGGCGCTATCTGATTGCCGTTCTGACGGCACATAACAGATAGTAAAGCTGGTCAGTATCCATGTGCAGTAAGCTATATCCCTGCATGAATACAATTAACTTGACTCCCCCTGAAATCAATATGGTTTAGCCCAGGAGTAACTCATTTCAAGCACTTAACTAGGTCTGGATTAGGCCCTTAGTTTCAAGCTCTTTCTTAAGTCTGGATCCAGCCCAATGATCTCCAACTCATATGATCAGATTATTTAACAAAGATATTTAGCTGCCTTGATCCCATTCAGATGCAGACTCTTTTCTATAAACTCCTGTGCCAAATTAAATGCTGTTAGGAATAATGAAATGGAAATGTTTGCAAAAAACCTCCTTCTACGTAAAGGGTTACATTACTCACTCACAAAATACATTTTACCCATTCAAGAGGCAGTAATAGCAGGATCTGTTACACACAGGTCTAATGCAAAGCAATTTAATTCTAATGAGTGCTGGGTTTCCCTCTTGAGACTAATTAATATATTTGTCATGACCTTGCAGGTGCAACTGTAGCGAGACCAGTCAGATTTAACAGAGAGTAATCCAAAGAAGTAAGTGTGCAATGCATTTTATAACCCTGGCAGATTGCATGTAAATTCCTTGTACCTTGGATCAGTTCCGTGCATTATATTATTACATCATTCAACCCTGTTCTGTGTAACTATATTTAATTCAGATATGTTCCATGTCATATGGTAGAAAATCATGATTTCTGATGCAATCTGGAAAGGAAGAATTGAATAAATTATTTGGAAGCAGAGCCTGATGAATGGGCATCACACAGGTGCGCTCACCTGGCAAAAGGGGTCATTAAAAATGCACCGTATGTAATATTTTCAGGTGTAGGGGTTGCCATGGTGATCGCTGGAGAAGTGGTTTGAGCCCTCTACTTGAGAATATAAATGAGCCAAAAATCAGTGCAATGGTACAGTTAACACTTTCATTACAAGCTGAAAATTGCAGACTGAAATATAGTTATGGTGGCGCACACCTGACGATAAATATTCTGATCCTGATTTCCCTGTCGTGCACCGGACTCAGCACCAGTGTGGGAGTGGTCCATGCTGGACTAGAGGCACAGGGGTTAAATGCAAGCCTGGTGTTCACCAGAGCCCCTGATGGTGGGACTGGTCTTCTTTGCAGGCAAGTGTCAAGTCATGGCACTCTGGGCAAGAGTTGGGACGCTGAGACGGTGCACACAATCAGAAAGTTGCAGGAGTAGTGCAGATAGGTAGAGTACATGTGGCTACAGAGACTGGATATAGCGGTGAGCATTTGGACACTGGAAGTGCAGACACCTGAGACACAGACAGGAACCTGATAAACAGGGATAACAGAACCAAGGACCAAATTACTGGGACCATGGACTAGAAACAGGACCTGGAACCAGGGAGCACAAGAGAACTCAAGGATACAATATTAGCAGGTGAAGGAAACCTGTTGCTCTGACAAGAGCATGCAGACAGCTAAGGTTTTAAATGGAACATGCATAAATGCACAGAGCACAGAGTTATAACAGTATTAAAAACAAAACAGAAATCCAGGCAGTGGCTCTTAATAGTCTGAAAAATTTCCTTGAAATGAGGCTTTCCGTAAAACTGTCTTTTTTCGGGCAATGGCCCTGAGTCAAAGTATGATATAGGAGAGGAGAGTTACTCCTGGGCAAAAATGATATTGATTTCAGAGGAGTCAAATTTCATCTTTTGCATACAGTATTAGAGTTAAGAGGTGATATTTCCGATCCCACGTCTAAACAGTGTGATTGTAAAGCTGGTCACTCTCTGTGTACAATAAGCAAAAGCAAAGTATTCTCCCTGCATGCAAAGAATACAATTAATTTGACTCTAAATTCAACATGGTTTAGTCCAGGTGTAACTTTCCTCTCTTATATTCAAACTCTGTATCTGGTCCAATGTGCTGTAATATTAAATCAAAATCAGTACAATATGGTATAATTGGTGGCTCCTGTGCACAATACTCGGCTGTTCTCATCTCTGACCACATTTATTATTGTATGAGAGCACAGTCCCCTCTATACTAAGGGATATATGAGAGCACAGTCCCCTCTATACTAAGGGCTATATGAGAGAACGGTTCCCTCTATAGTAAGGATTCACCTGTTCCCTCTCTTCATATTTATGACTATAGGAGGTTAATAAAGTTAACAAAGGCCATAAAGTGCATAGAAAATATCGTGATTCTGACCTTCCGATTTTAAATCTGGTTACATATTAATAGTGTGATACACCTGATGACATGATTTATTGCAAATCCCTGCCTGAAGTCTCACTCCCTGCTTATCAATGCTGCGTTCCATAGGAAGGGGCAATTCTTGATGACACAAACGATGTAATCAAGCCCCACCCATCCTTATCACAGCTCTGATAGACTTCAGGCAGTGATTTTCCTTAAATCATGTCATCATAGATTTGTATTAAATGACATAATGAAGCCAGAGATTTGCCTGCTCTACTGGGAGCAATGCCCGAATTTTGGGAGTCTCTGGAATGTGATGGGTGATAAGAGCCACGTGTTCAATGCAGTCTGCAATTGTTTTTTATTACTATACTGACCCTAGACACTGTTGGACCTTTAGATTAGTTTAAACTTTATGATATTGTTCTATTTATCCCAAGCATGTTTAAACTGTTCTACTGTGTTGGCAACTACCACCTCAGATGGGAGGTTATTCCACTTCAAACTACCCTTTCAGTGAAGTAATTTGTCTGCCTATTTCCCTATAAACCTTCTAGTTTGTACACATAACCCTATGTTCTAATACATCTCTTCCTTTGGAGATGCCACTCTCCTCTACCTGGTTACACCCCTTGATATATGTGAAAGCTGCTGTCATATCTTCCATGTCCCTTCTCTGCTCCAAGCTACACTGGTTTAATTCCGCTATTCTTTCTTTGTATGTTGTGTAACACAGGTCATTTACCATTTTAATTGCTCTTTTTTTCACAGTCTCTAATGTATTTATGTCCTTCTGGAGATATGGCCTCCAGAACTGTCCACAGTATTCCAGATGAGGCCGTACCAATGACCTATAAAGTGACATCAATACCTCTCTCTTTCTGCTACTAATTCCTCTCCCTATACAACCAAGCATCTGACTTGTCTTTTTCACCTCCTCAGTAATTTCTAATGTAGTGCCATTAATGATATATTGAAATTTGGAGGGTTTGTACATACAATTCCAGCCCAAATATTATTATTAATTATTATTATTATTATTATTATTATTATTATTATTATTATCATCCAAATCCCATAGCAGCCATACCCCATGCCTTCACAGCAGTTACACCACTGAATGCTTTAGGAAGCAACACTAATGAACTGCGATGTCCGTAACCTATATAAGAATAATGTCTGATGCACTGAATCCTTTTCCTTTGTTCCAGTGAATGGGATTAATCACAATTACGTTTATGCTGTCATTTTATGTGATAGTTCTGTTTAATCCTTTCCTGACATATCAAAACTATGTCAATCTTATGCTATTTTTTCCGTGACAAAGCTGAGGTTTAAGTGGTTTGAATCATTCATCTGATTGGATGTTGCGCAATTTTTTTTGTCATCATCAAAAGAAATAAAGAAAGTTGTTTTGTGGAATATGGTGGTATGCAGAAGGCTGCCATCTGGCTCCATAAAACCTTTATGGGTTTCAGACTTTTTTTTGGAGTGTTTTAAAATAGGATTGGAGATTTGTAACCTGAAAACAGGGAGGTTGATCATAATGATCTGATGCCAATAATTGAACCACCCTGTATAAGGGGTAGCATGGTGGCTCAGTGAGTAGCACTTGTGTCACACAGCACTGTCAAGGTCATGATTTTAATTTCCGGTCTAGGCGTTATCTGTAGGGAGTTTATATGTTCTCCCCTTGTCTGCATGGGTTTCCTCTCACATGCCAAAAACATACTGGTAGGTTAATTGACTTCTGACTAGTCTGTGTATGAACGTGTTTCATGGTCCTTATAGTACAGACTGACTTGATTGGGTAATTCGCACTGGGTTCCCAGGGACGTGATAGGGTTTTGCGTGGTGTTGGAAGCTAGAGGGTTTGCTATGTGATCTGCTCATGTGTTAGTGGGCAAAGGGTTGACTGAACTGGACAAGGCAGACTTGGCTGGACTGGACTAAACAAGTTCTGGATTGGACCAGGACTGGATTAAACTTGAATAGAAATGGACATGAACTGGATTGAATTTGACCTGGACTGGACCAGGACTGGACTGGACTGGACTTGACTTGACCAGGAATGGACATAAACTGGAAGAGGACTTGACAAGGAGACATGAACTGGAACAGGAGTTACAAACTGCAGACTGTTCACTACAGACTGCGATAATCAGGCTGATTACTGCTGGCTGGTTTTGCAAGCTTATTGCTGCAGGCAGAGATCTCCGAAGGAGTAAACAGTAACCAGACACATTGAATGACTAAGTTATTCTGGCACTGTGGATAGAGTGCTCTAGAAACACCCATGTTCTAGAACAACCATGACCAGAATTGGATAGCCTAGTCATGTGATTCCTAGAGCTGGACTTTGATTGGCTGTAATAAGTCATATGATGATTCCAAAATGGCAGCACCCATGAAATAGTTCTGGAAGCATGGTAATGGCCAGAAAGGGCAGCAGACAGATGACCTAGCTCCATTAGGGGAATGAACTGATGTGAATATATATTCTGTGCGGACAATTTGTGCCGCTATATAATAATATAATAATAATACATCTGGGTCAGGAGCCCCAGTGTGTACCCATCCTGTCCAGACTCCGTTTTTTTTAAAAATATCTGCACGGATCTGCATCAGTCCGAATGCAGATCTGTGGAAATCGCCTGCTTACTTTCATCTGCAAGCTGATCACCAACCCCCCTCTCACCATTGCGGAACATCCGTCGCGTGAATGCGCACTACTAGAAAATCACTCCACTTCCGAAAGCAGCTTCAGGTGATGGTATTAGATCTGGATCCGACCCTTAGAACTTCATTCTGAATCCAACCCAGTATTGTTCCACATTTAACTATTTAAAATTAATTTTAAACGTTTAGCCCCGCCCCTATGTGATGTCATCAGTAGCGTCACATGGGCATTAGGATATCCTCTGTGTTGGGCGTGGAGTCTAACTGGAGCCTGGTCTTTGCTAAAGCCCCTGATGGTGGTTATAGTCTGGGCTGCAGGACACCCAGCAAGTTGCCCACCCCAGTGGCAGCTCCCTGAAATGCGAGGAGGGTTTGAGAGTTAGATATCATGGCAGGACTGGACAGAACACAAATAGATAATGCAAGAGACAGGACTGGAATAGGTACTGGGAGAACAGGGCTGGTGTGGTGGGGTGAGTCCACAGGATGATACAAACACAAGGTAACAGAGAATGGAGACACATAAACAGGTAAAGGCAGAGGAAGCAATATCCAGGGTCCAGGGTCCAATACACAGGAAACCAGGGAGCCAGGAGACACCAGGAGGCACAGAGAGACTGGACAGAAACAGTGGACAAGAACAGACCAGAACCCTGCAGCATGTAAGGAAAACAGCACAAATGAAGACAAACAAGAAATACAGCTTGAAAGACAGTAGAGCAGCAGAACAAGAGGAAACAGGACAAGGATTCTGCTGAACAAAACCTGAGGAAAGCAGACAAAGTGGCCAGAGCTTACAATCCAGAAAAGAGACAATGGGCCTGATCCAGACCTACACCTGCTTGCGTTTTTATGCTCAGCGTAAAAAAAATGTTCTGCGCATGTACGACCAGATACTCTGAACGTACTTACGAGCATGCGATCACCAGCGTAATTACGGACGAAGGAGCGTGCCAGACATACAACACCCGTAATTACGCTTCAGAGGCGGGGTGAGGTATGTAAATCATGCAGTATGGGCGTGCTAAGCGTCGTAACTACGCATGCATGCTACGGAAGCCCACGGTTACGCTCAGAAAAGTTAGAGTAGGGTTTGGTCGGCGTAACACGGTATAAATACGGACGACCAAGAGGAGTGCCTAAGGGAGTGCTTCGGAGGTACGCTGGCGTAAATACGCTACACACAAGGGCGTATTATTGGCGTAGATCTGGATCAGGCCAATATCACCAACAAGGGAGAATTCTCCCTGCTGGGCATTTAAACACTGAACAGCCAATCAGATCTGGAGAGCCTTTCAGCTCTGATTGGTCTGAGTCCTAGCTATTAGTCACCATTGATTATTCTGGCACCTGGAGCAGAAGCTATGGCTGTGCTGTTTACACAGCAACCTGGCTGCTTAGCAACAACCATGACTGCTGTCATCCAGCAATCTGAGAGAGCAGCATCCGTGCTGCCTGGCAACAACCAGGATCTGAATGAGCAGCCAGAAGAGAAAGAGTTTAAGCTGCTGTGAATATCACAGCAGCAAGTAACAGTAGACACTAGGATAGCCTCTGTATTGGGTATTAGTCATTCTGATGCTCTCTGTATTGGGAGATAGACACTAGGAAGCTATCTAACTGCATTTTATAGAGGGTTTTTTTTGTATTATGAAATACTAATCAGTAAATGTTGTATTTGATTATACCTATACACATAACAATATCTCTGCACTACTCTTATTAATGTTCTTTCTTGCTGTTACAAGTTATGGTAGACCAGGGTCCAGATTTACTAAGCTGTGGGTTTTGAAACAGTGGAGAGTTTGCCCACAGCAACCATCAGATTCTAGATATTTTATTTAACTATTGCATTCTAGAGAATGTCAGCTAGAATCTGATTAGTTGCTATGGGAAAACTCTCCACTGTTTCAAAACCCACAGCTTAGTAAATCTGGACCCAGGTGTTTATTTGATTGCAGAATGAGGCACTTATTGCAGCAATCCCAACTGTTGAATTTGCCCGGATGGTGATCGTTTTTAGCCGTTGAATTTGCCCGGTTGGATTGAGGGCCCGTATTAGCGGACGGTTCCATTTAGCTACTATGGTAGCGTTTGTGCCATCAGAGTTTGATGATCTGCAACGACTGTTTTTGTTATGGTTACAACAAATGTTATTTTTTGATATGCATCTGCTTCCTTCGGTCCCATCAATTTTCTAGTCTGGCACGATCCTAGATGATCCTAAATTGCCCATATTCAAATGTATTCAGTGCAATAAAATCATTCGACCCAATACAAGTCTCTGTGTTTATTGTGGGGGTTTTAAGGTGTTTATTCAGCATGGGACCACACATCACACATGGGTAGTTTATAGTCATGCTTAGTTTTTTTTTCGTAAGCCCTGCCTTTATTTAATCCTGCTCACACGGGGCCCCTTGCAGAGTTTTTATTCCAAAGCCACTTTAAGGCCCCAATCATCCCCTGCCCTGCAATCATTGCAGTTACACCACTGCAGTGTTCCCTGCAAATCACTGGACATTGGGAAATCAGGCGCTGATTCCACCCTGCTAAATTAATCTAATTATTCTATTTAAGCACAAGGAACGTTTATGGTCTACACAGGTTTGCACCCCAGCAGCCTTTGCCATCTTTAACCGCAATCGTTGCATCTGTGCAGTGACATTACAACAGATGTGTTGTGACAGGACCCCTAGTTATCGTTGTAAAAACAAATAAATGATTATCGTTGCAAGGCCAAGTTTCTATGTGAGAATTTCGCGTTTTCATGAAATATATGTGGCACCTGACAAGACTTAAAACAACACGCAGTATATAGATGTATATAGAGAGATAGAACTGAGAAACAACACGAGGCATTGCATAACATCAGTGGTAATCTGAACATCTGCACACTTATTATTTAAACGTATTAAAGTGTCGTTCTCCTATTTGCATGACTATGCTATTCTCTAATTGTAGCTAGATTGCCAGTTATCATGATTCTTTTCTTATGTATTAATTATTTGTTTTTTAAAACTATGGGCCGGATCTGAGCAGATGTTACGCATAAGGGGCCTGTAACATCTGTAGCGCTCAGCGTAACATCGCTGCTCTGGGCCGACACTTCCCCTGTGCGGGCGTATGGCCCCTTCCTTACGCCGGCTGAAGGCTACCCTAACTTCAGCCAGCGTAAA
>WWET01002670.1:6300-32633 GCA_011038615.1 Limnodynastes dumerilii | reverse complement strand
AAAAGCGCGGGTCCCCGGGACCCGCGGGGCCATAGGCGGCCGCCTATACGGCCTATGCCATGGGCCGCCTATACAACTCACCCATTAAGCTTGACAGTGTCCAATCCCTCCTCCATTCTCAAGAAGCTTCTCAGTCTCCATGAAATCGTAATGAAAAGAACCTACAGGTTTGTATATGGAAACAGATCTTTAAGAAGCTAACTGAAGATCTGCACACCACATCTGCATGATGACTGAAATACAACAATATGGCTTGTATGCATCACATCTCCTTTAATGCCTAGTATTTATGTTTCATATTTTTCGTTGTTATTTTTGTGTAGGAATGCGATGGAACGCTGAAGCTCCTCCGGAAGTAGCTGAAGTTTATCAGTATCAACATCCAGGAGTCTCTTTCCAAGTTGCTTATTAGCAATAGGCCTATTTTGGCTCTCAGTTCAATATTTGTATTGGCTGGGGTTGGGGGCCACTCATTGTTCTGATTTCCTATTTGGAAATACACGGGAGGCTGAGATCGGGTTCATTAACTGGAGATCGCTGGAATACTTACTCACAGTGCCAGCCTGAGCTGGCGTTAGTTTTACGCTGGGAGCGGAGTGTAAAACTCTGTGTAAATATAACGATTCGCCAGACTGCTCTGAAGAGAATGGGCCGAAAGGGTGATGTGTTATGTATATGCATCGCCATGGAAACTGTAGTTCCATGGCCATGCATGGTTCGTAAATATGTTATACTTCATTTTCACATGAAAACCCCTTAGTGCTGAGTCACTAAATTGCAGCTGCAACTAAATAATTGCTCCTAAACAATTAATCAACTGCAGTCAATCTGCACACGTGCAGTTCAGTTTATATATTGCGTACATGCTCATAGCGGGGCATGTATGCAAGCTACGTAACAAAACGCTATGTAGATAGCGTAAAATGGTTACTATGCACACATAGAAGCCAAAAATGGATATCTAGGCACGTAACTAAAAAAATGCGGTGTTGTGAATCCGGTCCTTCATTTTTAACTTCTAATTAAGTAGAAATATTTCGAACAGAAACTGTAACTAAACATAAAACCCCCCAAAATAGACAAAACATATTGGACCGGATCCAGAACTACGTCAGTCTTCCATAGACGAACGTAGTTCAATAAACAGTAGCTACTGCGCATGCGTAGTAGATATTGGACGTAATCGTCTTTTAGACCGCATATACGCAATCTACGTATCGTTTCGATACGCAGATTACGTACTATAGCTACTACGCATGCGCAGTAGCTACTGTTTATTGAACTACGTCCGTCTATGGAAGACGGACGTAGTTCTGGATCTGGCCCATTGTTACTAAATCATTTTTAACCCAGCAACAATTCCTTAAGTACTGACTGATTCAAATGGATTTTCAGAGCAACGGGCTGACTTTATCTTGTAATGGTAAGGTTTGTAGAGCATACCTAATGGAAGGTGTCGTGAATTGACAATCGCTCTCTCACATTGTCAGCTTTTGCTGTAAGTGCTTCTGATTTCACAATTTTGTAGGCAAATAATTCCATATTCTGCAAAAATAAATTTGCACCAAAATGAGTGTTTTTTTCTTTTGTTTTACAGTCTTAAAAAATAGCATGTGTAATTATTGTATTGTATTGTAAGCTATGTATTTCACTGCTAGAAGGGGAAGGTAAGGATGAGGGTTAGGATAAGGGGATGGTTAACGTACTTGTGGCTGGAAGTTTTAGAAAAATCTGACATCTCGCAGTAGTTTTGTCGTGGCCACTTTACCGTCAAGGTGATTTTACTTGGCAAACATTTCCTCTGTGCCCCCCAGCCAGGGCTGCCGCCAGATATTTTGGGGCCCAGGGCACATCCTTCTCACCCCACACCTACACAAGGAGGCGTGTGCCGCGTAACTACATTAACAGCGGGCCGATGAGCAGGGAAGGACTCTAAGCAGCAAGTATAGGCGGTATTATACTGCCAATACCTTCTGCTGCAGAGCCATGGTAAGTATCTGCGGGCTGCCCCCCCTAATGACGGCCCTGCTCCCAGCGATCATCAACAACTTGCACACCCCAGTCCAGTAGGTGGCAGAGCAGGACTCAACTGGGAGACATGGATTCTCATTTGGCTTTCCAACAAGCAGGTTATGTTGCCCCTGTCCGCAACCATCATCCCCTTGTGCAAAACACTTACTTACCCTCTTTGTTACCACCTAAGCATGCCCTGTCTGGAAGAAAAAGGGAGGGAGGCCAAGAAAGATGCGTCAGGACTTCAGCTAGCAGTTGTTAAATAGTTTCTCACATCATACCCGCTTCTTCACCTACCCAATTTCTCTGAAGCTCTGATTGATATAACCGTCAACTCCAGAAAGCCCCAGCCTGCTGTTCAACTTCACTTCCACCTATGAGGCACTTATTTTTCCTTAAGTTCTTACAAAATTGTGTACTTAGCGCATAGTTGCAGAGAAAGAGCCGGCAAATCTGTCAGATGTGTGTGTGTTTGAGACCGTGATGATTATTATTAACGCTTATTTATGTAGCGCCATAAATTGTCCACAGCGCTTTACAGAGAACATTAGGCATTCACATCAGTCCCTGCCCCTATTGGAGCTACATGCTAAGATCCCTAACACAGACACACACACACTCACACGGGTTAATTTAGTCAGCAGCCAATTAACCTACTGGCATGTTTTTAGAGTATGGGAGGAAAACTACATAAACACAGGGAGAACATACAAACGCCACACAGTTAAGGCCTAGTCTGGGATTCCGGTTGCAGTCTCAGGTTAGAACTGCTGATTTCCGAAATAGGGACATCCGAAAGTTCCTTTTCGGATGTCCCTATTTCGAATACTCCCCAGTTAATCATTTTTTTTTTCAGAATGAGTGAGTATGCCGATCGGCATACTTCACCCATTCTCATTCGGAAATACCGCCCCGTCGATATCCCTCTGCCGCTGCTACTGCCAGACCGGAGAAGGGAAGGTTAGGGGCGGTCTGCAGGGGAGGGAGGGTTAGGGTCAGGCTGCAGGGGAGGGAGGGTTAGGGTCAGGTTGCGGGAGATGGAAGCTTAAGGTCAGGCTGCCAGGAAGAGCGGGAGATGGAAGCTTAAGGTCAGGCTGCCAGGAAGAGAGTGTTAGAGTCAGGATGTGGGGAGGGGAGGGTTAGGGTTAGAATTAGGGAAAGGATTAGGGTACTTCTTTCACTTACTTTTCGGGGTACCGAAAGTTCGGTGCTCCGTGGATCGATTGCAATGCTTCATCGAGGCAAATGCAATCGAAATCCCAGCCGGAAGAAACAGCCCAATCGAAAGAGGACCGTTCTAAGCTGGGACCCACACCCCCGGGACTCAAACCCCATCCATAGTAACCCTATGAATGGCAGTTACAATTAGGCAGGGGGCAGGGTCTCGGGCATTATTTGCATAAATCATACCCATAGCCCCCCTATACTGCCATCTCTTGTTTCCCCCAGCAGTCAGAAACTATAATTTGGTGCTTGTGTACTAATTGCCCACTTGCTGCATTATGTAAAACTCTGTAAGAAGTGCATTTGATGCTGATGCGAAATCTTTAACATCTACATAAAGCAACATTACAATATTATAATGTCAGAATCAAGCACATCTATAAATAGTTTTATCGATCTCTGGAATTCCACAGGTTAACAGTGGCTTAGTGTAATTTCATTCTCAGAATAATGGCTATGATTCTCCAATACTGTCTATTCATCTTCATTAATGATGTGTTAAAATGATGCAGCTGTTGTTCAATATTTCTGTGTATGAAAATATAAGAGCTATTTAGAGCCTCGTAAGTGGGAAGGGGGAAAGAGCGGAGTGATTTATGCCACTAAAAGAGTGGAGTGATTTATGCCACTAATGGAGATTTGATTTTCCAAAACATGAACCCAAGAAGGAGCATAAACAATAATAAATGATTCACAAAACTATAATGTGAATATTCTGTAATGGGTCATTGTGATTCCAGGAATGAACCAATAGAATAGGCCTAGTCAGCCTTTGGATCTCCAGGTAATGGATGAACAACTGTGGGTAAAGGGGGATGCAGGTGCTACACCCAGGCCTGGCAACAGGGGGAGCAGCTGTGATAGGCCCCAAAGTTCAGAAGGACCCCTGCAGTCCACTGTTGCAGACACTATTGAGGAAGGATGATGCCCCCAAAAACATGAGGGCACCAGGCCCCAAGATTTCTGTTGATAGATACACCTCTCAGTAATTGCAAGGCCAAAAATGGGACAAATAAGCCCCACCTAAACTCCTGCACTACCCAAGCCCCACCATGGCTCTGCTCAAGGTGAAGGGGGCTGGAAGCAGCCACTCACCATGCACCCATGGAAGATGTGCCAGGAGGGAACAGTGAACCGAGTGGTGCCATTCTGCAAAACTTCGCCCCCTGCTGGTTTTAGGGTCTCATCTGTGCACACCTTATGATGCATGCACAATAGACCAGAACCATGGGGAAGAACCAGGAAAGGGGTAAGGCAGCACAGCAGCAATAAGAGACACTTAAAGGCCGGTGCTAGGCCTCTGGACACCCTAGGCAAAGCTTCAGCCCGTCCTCCTCTTTCTTCCCTCAAACCACCCTTAGCATTGGTTACATGTACTGCTTTAAAGGGACGGGGTTTTAACTGGACTGCAGATCCTGTATATTACTGTACCATGCAGTTGCCATGGCTCAGCTGATCCCCTGTGGCAGCACTTACTGTGCCTGCTAAGCCACTCAGCTGTCAGGTCCCTAACAGATGATTGGCTGAGCAGTAAAAGTAAATTCTGCTGTAGGGAATCAGTTAAACCCTTATTCCTGAGCACACAAATTGCTGCATGGGATTTGGTGATTGGCAGTGGCTTATGTTTTCTGCAGGGGCCATCAACATAAGGGTCCATGAGCATCTCCATGGCGTCCCCACAGACCAGGTGCCCTAGGCAGCTACCTAAACCTGCTTGCTGTTAGCACTGGGCCTGAGGTAGTTGTATCAAAGCCTCTGCAAAAATGATATCTCTCTGCTTGGTGTGGACAGTCTCTGTCTGAGGTTTCTCTGGTGCTGATGCAGGAGGTATGTTTCATGGAATGATGCTCTGCACAGCAGAATAGCAGTGAATGGGTGCAGTATGTGGGGTCTTTAGTTAGCAATGAAAAAGTGTTCTGAGCCGAAAGGGTGTTACGGGGCTGTATACTACAATGAAGGAGGTGTGTCCATATTCTTGTCTTTGGACCATATTCACAATTAACGCTGGCAGACTTCCATATGTGTGGGTCGGCGGCTAGAACGGCCCTTTTCTAAAAGAGCTGTTCTATACCAGCCAATTTCAAATTGACTCTGCATTCAACTGCTTTTGTCCCACCAAGGACAAGCAATTGAAGATCTCAAAGACGAATGTGCTGACAAATGTGAGAGGTGAGTATTTATCATACCCCAACCCTTATCCTAATTCGTACCCTAACCCTCTCTTTCCATTACACTAAGACTCCCCTTCCATTACCCAAACCCTAACCCTCCCCTTCCATTACCCTACCCCTCCCCTTCCATTACCCTAACCCTCCCCTTCCATTACCGTAACCCTCCCCTTCCATTACTCCAACCCTCCCTTTCCCTCTTCCTAGCCGTAAAACTGCCCGGAGAGTGTTACTCATTTCTCTGGTCCATACAGTGAGTCTGTGGCGGCGTTTTAGAAAAAGGAATGGGTAAGCTTGGCGATCGGCATTCTTACCCATTCAAAAAAAAATGGAAATTGCAGCCTTTTCGAGATAGAGACAGACGAGAAATTAGCTTTCAGCTGTGTCTACTTCTAAAAGACCCATTTTGCGGCGGCGACTCATACCGGTACGGAATACTGCAGTATGTGTGAATACAGTACCAATTAGCTGATGTAGAAAATCTGGCTTTCATAGTGAGAAGTGGAACTCGGACAGCCCATGTTGCAATGTGAGGGGTGAATATTTATTTACCAAAATTTGCAAGCCGAGAAATTATTGTTTGACATTGCTTATTACACACTTATATTAAACAGATTTATTTTTAAACAGTAATTTAGAACAGACCTACAAAGAAACACCTCCCAACTCATAAATGGTCAATGACCTCACCCACATCTTACAACATCTATCATCGAAAGGCATCCTCAAACACTGAAACCAAAGCTCCACCTCATCATAATGGAAGAGGCAGAACAGGACCCCTGGGCCAGGAGACCTAACTTCCACTACAAAGGTGCTCCTCTGATTAACAGGTAGTTCTCCCCTCATTCCACCCTTCATCAAAATTCTGTAGGGACTTCCTCACCTCTGCCGCCAACCCATGATCTAAAAATGGAGAAAGAAATGTAAATACATACTAACAATAGGGGAGGGAAGGAAACGAAAATTCCAAAAGAGGCATGCACCTTCCAGCCCCACTCCACCATCATCCCCACCCTGCTTGTTTCTTTCTCTATTGCCTGTATCTGGCAGCCTGGGTTTCCTTGAGAGATTTTAAACAGGAGATCTTGATTTATAAGATAAAATTGTTAAGATGCATCTTTAAAAAGCAGACAAAATTATGACAGGAAAAAAATTCTTGTATGTCAATAGGTGTACTAAGCACAAAGGACCAGATCCAGAACAACACTTGTGAGCGAATTTACGAGTGGTGGAGATGAAAAATCGCCTTTTAGTAAGTACTGCACATGCGCACCATAAAAAATACGCACCGTAACGTAGCGTAAATGTGAACGTATGGGCCATTCACGTATGTGTCATTCACGTATGTGTCACGTAAATCCTTACTTATGGGCATGCCAATTTTACGTTTCACAAAAATAAATCTGAAATACGTTATGTAGGCGGGGGTTTGTATTTAAAGTGTACAGTATGGGCGTGCTTAGCTGCGTAAATATGTGTTGCCCATACGTACGTGAGCGGATCACATCGGTTACGTTGCCAAAAGTTAGGGTAGGGTTTGGAAAGTGGATCTTGGCCAAAATACGTACATTCAAGGGGTGTGACAAGGGGAGTGTATAGAAGATACGCACGCGTAAATACGCTACGCGAGGAAACGTATTGCAAACGTAGTTCTGGATCTACCCCAAAATGGGAAATTTAAGGGGTCATTTACCAAATTGTACACACAATACATAAAAAAAAAATCACTTGATAGCTGAGAGTGAGATGCTTTAGCATTAAAACACAATGATGGCAGATGAAAGTGGTTAGACAGACGCTCGGAAATCAGAATGTCATGTGACTCTGGCAGAACAAGACCGCGGATAGGTATACGTTCTTTAGATCAGCGGGGATGTAAGGAGAGAATCTGTCTGACATACACACACGCTCCTGTCACACAGCTGCAAATATGGCAAAGAGAACTAAAATAAAGCCCAAGTTTAGAATTCCAATTTACAAAATGTTAATAGGGAGACTGATTTGAAGGCTTTTTAAATGTTTTGACACTGAAACACTCCAGGGGGGTGTAATACGCTCTGACAGAGCTGTTTTCTATGGTAATGCGCTTTACTGAGTGAAATGTTGTTTACTGTAAAAATGTCTGTTTATGCAAATAATGTCCTCACACCCCAGCGCAGAAGCAACGAGACTCATTTATCCCGTTTTTACCCTTCCAAAAGTATTTTTATTTTTATTTTTAATCAAACGCTGAGCTTAAATTCAGCCGCCTTACTGCATGCCGCATTCATGTGCCAGGTTTCATATATTAACATTTACAAGTAATTTGGGTTATGTGTAGGCAATTGGCTGGCAGTGTCTGTATGCGGTATATTTAACCTAGTCTTTAGAAGGGTTTTGGCATGGATGGCTTTCTGAATGTTTGCACATTGACGAAGCGAAAGAATAATTGGATTCCAGAATAGATTTTTATATTACATATGTTGAAGAGTTTCTAAACTTAATAGATAAACACACATGTTAAAGTTTTCTGATATTTAAACAAAATGATGTTGACTTCATCAAATTAATTAGAGACTTAAGGCCGTATCCAGAGATTTAATTTTGGCTCTTGCTTCCGGAGCTTGTTGTAGCGGACTCTGGGTAGGGCTGGAGGTTGAGAGGCAGGCAATGAAAGATGCTCCCCTGCTGCTCTGATAGAGGATTACACTCAGCAGCATTCTCTACCTGCCTCCCACATGGCAGTCAGACACTGGATGGCTGTCGGCAGGCTGATTGGTGGATGGCCTGTGCTACCCACCAATCAGAGTGTTGCCAGCTGTGGACTTGTGCAATTTTACAGAATTTGAGGTACAGGATTCCGTACATGTGGGGTCGGGGCACACCCCCTGCATGCCACCCACATGTGTGAGTCTTCTTCATGTAAAACCCCCACCTTAAGACTCCGCATGTGGAAGGCCAATGTATGGAATTGTGGATCGTGCATGAATACGCAATCTTTTGAACACGCATACTATACCATTCCACATTCCACCCACCATTCAGCCAACAGCGGGGTAGATCCAGAACTACGTTTGTCATAGGTTTATTCGCGTAGCGCATTTTCGTGTGCGTATATTCTATACACTCCCCTAGAAACACCCCTTGAACGTACGTATTTTGTCAAGATACGCTTTCCAAACCCTACCATAACTTTTGCCAACGTAACCGCAGTGATACGCACACGTACGTATGGGCAACACGAATTTACGCAGCTAAGCACGCCCATACTGTACACTTTAAATACAAAGTGTACTCACATAAAATTGTCACGCCCACACGTAAGTATTTACGTGACGCATACGTGAATGGCCCATACGTTCACAATTACGATCCCACCCAAATTGAATGATTATGGACTATATCCACATAGACAGATCCGCGCCTAACTCACCCGTCCTGCCCCTAACACCCCCCATTTTTAGGAAACTTATGTAACTTAGAAGTGCTGTAGGATCTTTAAGTAACCGTGCGTATTTACCTTCTTAAGAATAAAAATACGCAGAGAGAAAGCCTCCTCCCGCCCTCCCTGTCCAATCTAAATCCCTCCCCCCACCTACTTCTACCTAAGTTCACTCCGAGACGGCATTAGCACACCTCCCTCTGACTAAACTACTCAGTGCAGAGTCCATCTATGTAACTAACTGGTACTTAGATTGCACAAATGATTTTCAGTAATTTCGGGATATTCCGCACTTAAGAAACCGGAGCTTCTTAAGTTTGAATCCGGCCCATTTACAGTTATATGCATATGATGACTGATGCCTGCAAGCAAGACTAGAATGTCCCCAGAGACAGGCCCAGAGTAGCCATCTGCCTCCACTGGCAAATGCCAGATAGGCCAGTAGACGATGGCCTGCAGAGGCTCATGGAAAGATGCAAATAGCCTCTGCTGCTTGTAGCGCTGTGGGGGATGGTGCTCTCCCCACTATTAAACAGAGGCTCCACCATGAAGAGTCTGGGTCACTGTATTGGAAGAGCAGTGCATCTGACTTTATTACGTTGTGTGTGCTGGACTTAAAGTAGTTAAAAGTCTGTGTGACGGAATGAGGAGAGCAGGCAGCCCCATCACGTTCGACGTTATTAGTGAGGAGCATGCAGAGAGGAGCCAGGACAGAAGAAAGAAGCGCTGCAGAACAACGTGAAGGCAGAAGATCAAAGAAAAGAAGAAAGTAGGTAAGTAATGGCACAAGCAGGGTCATGTAACGTTTATCAAAGGGACACAAGCAGGGTGATGATAAAAGGGGACACAAGCAGGGTGATGATAAAAGGGGGCACATGCAGGGTGATGATAAAAGGGGGCACAAGCAGGGTGATTGATTATCAAAAGGGGACACAAGCAGGGTGATGATAAAAGGGGGCACAAGCAGGGTGATGATAAAAGGTGGCACAAGCAGGGTGATGATAAAAGGGGGCATATGCAGGGTCTATAGACCTTGCTTACGCAATCTACGTACAGAAATGGGATGTAGATAGTGTAAATAAGCTACACATGCATAGTAGCTCAATTCTTAAATTAACGTACGTAAGACCAAAACTACGTAACTGTGAATCCGGACTGGGGTGAGGATACATCCACAGACTGAATATTGTTCACTCCCCTCTCTCGTGCAGACTGACAGACACCCGCACAAAAGGAAAGCATGAACAAAAAAGCTGTTTTGTTATACGTTTAACAGGTGTTGGTGTGTTAATAAACTGTATTCATTAACGATTATTATGGCATCTCTAGAGCATGAAAAACTTTAAAACATCTCTATGGGATGTCTTAAGATTTAGGATGCACTTTTGTTTTAAATATGTTTTTTTTTTTTTATTTGGTTTATATTTTATAAGCTTGATTTGTTCTCATTCATACCATACATGAGAAATTTAACACGAATCGCTTTTTCAAACAAAAGGAATCATTTTTTTAAAGTTAATTTACTAAGAAAAACTAATTAAAATTTTACTAATACTACTTAATTGAATTATCTGGTTTTTAAACAAAAGGAATATATAATTTGTTTTACTCATTTACTAAACACTAATTAATTTGCCTTTGACTATGTCAGGGAGGCTGAACCTGGTCAAAATGATTATGCAGCCTAAATATCTATACCCTTTATCGCACTCTCCCCTTTATCTCCCTATAGATTTGTTTAAAAAAATTCACAGTAATATTTCCTCATTCCTGTGGGGGAGTGGCAGAGCCAAGGTTCGTTTAAGTGTTCTCCAACAACATAAAGATGAAGCTGGACTAGCCCTCCCTAACTTCCGTTGGTATTACCTTGCCTCTCAGCTGGCTTCACTGTTGGAGTGGGTGCAGGGCTCGTTAGACCTCACCTCAAAGCATTTTTTGGATGTGATGGGGTGTACTAATTTATCCCCGCTACAACACTTGTTGATAGCAGGTGAGACCCGCACTGCTCCCCCTCTGTTGCGTCAAGCTAGATTGGTCTGGAAGGCAGCTTGCTCCATTTTCGATGGCGAGGGCCTTGATCCGGATTTTCCCCTGTGGCATAACCGCCATTTACCTGAGCTGGCGGGGCTGGATGGAAGCAGTGTTTGGGGTCCGTTTGGCGTCACTTCTTTGGGTAATCTGTACCAAGATTCGGTGCTTAAATCATTTAGTCAATTGGAAGGGGAGTTTTCTATCCCACGTCACTATCTATTTCGTTATTTTCAACTCCGACACGCCTTGTTAGCGCAATTTCCCGATAACCCTCCAACTATTGTACTCTCTCCAATAGTGCGTATGGTTAGAGATCTACCCAGAAAGGGGGCTGTATCTGTTGCCTACTCTGCCCTGAGGTCCGCAGCATTTCTTGATTTATCTACTCTTAAAAGTAAATGGGAGGAAGATCTGGGGAGTCTGGAGCCTGAGGATTGGGACGTTGCCCTTCAATCTAGCAGAAGAGCGACATCGTCTGTGCGCTTCCAACAAGTACACTTTTACATTTTGCATAGGGTATACCTGACCCCACAGAGATTATTAAAGCTTGGCAGGCGCACGGATGACGGTTGTCATAGATGCGGTTCAGGGATTGGTACCTTTTGGCATTTATTGTGGGATTGTCCTCAGGTCTTCCGGTTCTGGCGGGGAGTTTGGGCCACCACTTTAGATACCCTGGATGTAGTCCTTCCTATTGACCCAAAGATGTGTATTTTTGGAATTTCACTGAATGACACGTTTGAGGGATATCCCTCTAAATACCTGTACTTCTTGTTTTCCTTGGCTCAGGTAGTGGTCTCTCATAAGTGGATGGCCCAGTCTCCGCCTAGCTTGCGAGAATGGATTTCTCTGGTAAGCCCTGCATAAATTTCAGAAAATCTGGGAACCTTGATTGGCGTCGCTATATTACAATGGAGTGATCCCGTTTGTCTAGTGGCTCGGAGTGGCATGTGGCATTTCCTTGTGACATCTATTGTATTGCTCTACTCTTGTCAAATTCATTGTAATTGAAGCTTACAGCACCTGATAGTTATCACTATTTGCTTTAATGTACCGTGCTCCAATCTCATGTTGGACCTTTGTTGGTTTTTTTTTTCTTTTTTTCTGTTTAGATTGTTTTGTTCTTGCTCGTTTTAATTTGTTTGTTTAAATTGTAAATACAAATGGATTGCATATATGTGCTATTTACTCTGTGCCCATGTTTTGTGCAATGTCCATTTCAAAAACTCAATAAAAACCATGTGATTCAAAAAAACACTAATTAATTATTACTATTTTTATTATCTCTACGTCATTGAATAAAGTTCTCTACAAGCAGCAGCTTTCTCTGATTTCATCCGGCGTTTGTTCTGTGAGATTCCGACTCACTTCTGTCCTGACTGTTGCTAAGCAGCTGGGAACAATTTTAAAAGAAAGTGCAGTTTTTATCCTGGCTGGTTGCCTATCAGCCGGGATGCTGGCTGATAGGACCAGAGGACCATTCCATGGTGGGTCTCTAGTCCAGGTCTAGCCAACCTGTGGTTCTCCAGGTGTTCTGAAAACTACAGCTCCCAGCATGCTTTGTCAGGTATCAGCTATGCTTATGCAGTTAATGCATGCTGGGACTCGTAGTTTCACAGCACCCGGAGAGCCACAAATTGACGAGGACTGCTCTAGTTCATTGGTGGATTGGAGCTTAAATACCCTTTTGGGCACTTTGGGCCTGATCCAGACTTACGATGTTGCGCTGTGCGTACTAATGCACAGCGTAACATCCCCGTCTTGTAGTAGTTACTCTCAGTTACGCTGGTTGAAGGCAACCCTAACTTCAGACGGCGTAACAGACTGTAATCACGCCAGGAGTAGGGGCGTAATCTAATAACCCTGCACTCCCTGCCTCATTTCCCTGTCTCCCCCCACCTGCCTTCACTAACTGTAGCGTAATTAGGGTAAGCGTATGATTGGCATGCCCCTTCCACCGTAATTACGCTAGACTTAGGATCGCCCGATCCACAAATATGAAATTCTATTGTTACGCCGGGAAACATCTGTCCAGCGCATGCAAGATGGGCTAAACAGACGATTTTATGCATACACCCGCCGTAACTACGGCAGCAGGCATTGTTCTGGATCAGCCCCTTTGTCTCCTCGGCAACCCCCCCTTCGCTAAATGAACTGGCCAGCAACAACACTCGACTCATAACTGCTCCCCTCAGCGCCTGCAAGGTGGCATACCTAATGACACAACCACTAGGGTATGGTATCTGCGCATACATCCTGGGTTCCTTTCTTCCAGACCGGCCCACCTTGTTCCCCCATATGCCAATACACCATTGCTGACCCCCCCCAAGCACTGCTAATACAGACCCTCCAACATGACCCATTCCATTAGGTACACAATACTCCGCTTCTGGGCTTCCAACTGTCACTCTCACCGGAATTTAATGAATTAACCAGTGTTTGAAAAACAGTTTACTCTTCAATAAAGGTGGTTACCATAGTACCGGACAGTTGGAAGCTGAGGAGCAGAGTATTGTGTAACTAATGGAATGAATCATGTTTGAGGGTCTAACAATGCCCAAACATACACTGTCTAGAAAAAAGGAAACAGTTTAAATACTACTCCACATAAGCTTAGGAGAGGGAGGAGATTCTGCTAAAAAGAGACCTGCTTCCTGCTCGCTATCCCTTAATTAGCCTAGCTAACGCCACCCTAGCCCTTAATTAGCCCTCCCCCCTAGCTATAAACAGCTTCTCACAACAATCCTAACATTGGGCCGGATCCAGAGCTTATTATGGCCAGCATCATAGCCCCGTGCACTCCCCGCAGTCGGTAGGAATTCTGGACACTTACGTGCTAACTTTTACGATCACGTATGCGGCCTTACGGCGGCTTCCCCCGCCCTGTCCCATCATTAGCATGTCTATCTCCGCCTTGATGGCGGAGATACCACATGTGTAATGGGGTGGAAAGCCCCCTTTGTCGCAATAGCCAACGTACGTAACGTTAGTTATGTACGCTGACACATACGGCGTCATAAGAAGGTTGTGCATATGCACACAACCTTCTAGACGGGTTTTACGTGCGCGCTGTACGTAATTCCCTTGCTAGACGTACTGCAGGATCGGGCCCATTAACCCTGTCGTTACTGTTAGGAGTGAAACATCTGCCTGCCATTATATTCCTATGGCCCTATGGGATCCTTGGTTCTTTTTCCTTATTTACCTTGTCACAGTGATAAAAAAAAAAAGTATATTATTTGAAACAAGTCCACCGCTACAATAAATTATTTTCCCATTAAACCTGGGATGGTAGGTATTTTATTTTTCTTTAAAGTGCAGATTCCTTAACATATGCTAATGTGAAAAGTTGTAGTGTAAAAAGTTGTCAAGTATACACTTTTGCAGCTCATTGAATATGTCTGATTCATCATATCACACATATCACAACAAATTAAGTACATGCTCTGTCTGTTTCCAATGTATTGCCAACTCTTTTTTATACTACATATATCTATTAACCAATCAAAATGTATTCTGACCCATCCACACTTAAAAGCAATGACACCTACGACAGAGAGGGGGCAGGAGTGAGTTCACATGGGTGCACTACCTTATAGTCAATGTACATTTTAGCCTGTCCTTCACTATGTGAACCATACAGACATCTCTACTTGAGAATTTCTGTGCTCTTGTGAGGGGAAAACTTGAGGTCCTGGATACTGGAATTCTGTCCAAGAGAGTAATTATAACAGAAGCACAGTGGTGCAAGTGCTTAGCACTTCTGCTGCAAGGTGTTGAGGTCATGAGTTCGATTCCACTGCAAGACCTTATCAGTTTGGAGTTTGTACACTCTCCCCATCTTTGTATGAGTTTCTTCCAACACTCCTAAAACAAGTCAGTAGGTTAATTAGCGGCTGTCAAAAATTATCCCTAGTCTGTATCAATCTGTGTGTGTTAGAGAACAAAGGGCCTGATCCAGATCTACGCATGAGTGCGGAGCGTATTATCGCTCCAGCGTAAAAACTTTCACTCCCACGACACTCCCCTTACCTTTACCTCTGTACGCCGGCTGAACCCTACCTTAAGTTTTCCCGGCGTCGGTACGAATTTTTGTAGCGAAGCGCTGATCGTACCGGACTAAGCACGCCCATACTGTACAATTTAAATGTCTCCCCCCGCCTACATTCCCTAACTCCAAGGTCCATACTAACTTCGTAATATAAACACGCCCCGTCGTCGGAAAAAACTTGTGCCTTTGAAACCTCTGTAGGTCACCCATTTGAAGTGTTTGCATGTATGTCACGCAGGATCATGCATATGATTTTGTTCAGGTCTCTAAGGGCTGGATCCAGAATTATGAGTAAATTTCTCCGCGAAGGAGGCTAACGTATGGAATTTGAGATCCAGAATTCTGTATGTGCGAGTGGAGTGCTACCCCCCTGCAGAACGGGTGTGGGTCCCCATAGCTAACAGCCCTATTTCGTTCACTCCCAGCCAGTTCCGAGCTGGAATATCGATTGCTTATGCCTTGATTAGGCAATAGCAATCGATCCTCGGAGCACAGAACATGGTGCTCCAAAGGTAAGGCTTCCTTACTCCCTTACCCTAACCCTAAGCCTCCCCACTCCCTAACCCTAAATCACTCCAGGCGTAATCTCTAGGAAGGACACAGGTGAGTATCCAGGAGTAGTCTCTAGGAAGGACACAGGTGAGTATCCAGGCGTAATCTCTAGGAAGGACACAGGTGAGTATCCAGGAGTAGTCTCTAGGAAGGACACAGGTGAGTATCCAGGCGTAATCTCTAGGAAGGACACAGGTGAGTATCCAGGAGTAGTCTCTAGGAAGGACACAGGTGAGTATCCAGGCGTAATCTCTAGGAAGGACACAGGTGAGTATCCAGGAGTAGTCTCTAGGAAGGACACAGGTGAGTATCCAGGCGTAATCTCTAGGAAGGACACAGGTGAGTATCCAGGAGTAGTCTCTAGGAAGGACACAGGTGAGTATCCAGGCGTAATCTCTAGGAAGGACACAGGTGAGTATCCAGGAGTAGTCTCTAGGAAGGACACAGGTGAGTATCCAGGCGTAATCTCTAGGAAGGACACAGGTGAGTATCCAGGAGTAGTCTCTAGGAAGGACACAGGTGAGTATCCAGGCGTAATCTCTAGGAAGGACACAGGTGAGTATCCAGGAGTAGTCTCTAGGAAGGACACAGGTGAGTATCCAGGCGTAATCTCTAGGAAGGACACAGGTGAGTATCCAGGAGTAGTCTCTAGGAAGGACACAGGTGAGTATCCAGGCGTAATCTCTAGGAAGGACACAGGTGAGTATCCAGGAGTAGTCTCTAGGAAGGACACAGGTGAGTATCCAGGCGTAATCTCTAGGAAGGACACAGGTGAGTATCCAGGAGTAGTCTCTAGGAAGGACACAGGTGAGTATCCAGGCGTAATCTCTAGGAAGGACACAGGTGAGTATCCAGGAGTAGTCTCTAGGAAGGACACAGGTGAGTATCCAGGCGTAATCTCTAGGAAGGACACAGGTGAGTATCCAGGAGTAGTCTCTAGGAAGGACACAGGTGAGTATCCAGGCGTAATCTCTAGGAAGGACACAGGTGAGTATCCAGGAGTAGTCTCTAGGAAGGACACAGGTGAGTATCCAGGCGTAATCTCTAGGAAGGACACAGGTGAGTATCCAGGAGTAGTCTCTAGGAAGGACACAGGTGAGTATCCAGGCGTAATCTCTAGGAAGGACACAGGTGAGTATCCAGGAGTAGTCTCTAGGAAGGACACAGGTGAGTATCCAGGCGTAATCTCTAGGAAGGACACAGGTGAGTATCCAGGAGTAGTCTCTAGGAAGGACACAGGTGAGTATCCAGGCGTAATCTCTAGGAAGGACACAGGTGAGTATCCAGGAGTAGTCTCTAGGAAGGACACAGGTGAGTATCCAGGCGTAATCTCTAGGAAGGACACAGGTGAGTATCCAGGAGTAGTCTCTAGGAAGGACACAGGTGAGTATCCAGGCGTAATCTCTAGGAAGGACACAGGTGAGTATCCAGGAGTAGTCTCTAGGAAGGACACAGGTGAGTATCCAGGCGTAATCTCTAGGAAGGACACAGGTGAGTATCCAGGAGTAGTCTCTAGGAAGGACACAGGTGAGTATCCAGGCGTAATCTCTAGGAAGGACACAGGTGAGTATCCAGGAGTAGTCTCTAGGAAGGACACAGGTGAGTATCCAGGCGTAATCTCTAGGAAGGACACAGGTGAGTATCCAGGAGTAGTCTCTAGGAAGGACACAGGTGAGTATCCAGGCGTAATCTCTAGGAAGGACACAGGTGAGTATCCAGGAGTAGTCTCTAGGAAGGACACAGGTGAGTATCCAGGCGTAATCTCTAGGAAGGACACAGGTGAGTATCCAGGAGTAGTCTCTAGGAAGGACACAGGTGAGTATCCAGGCGTAATCTCTAGGAAGGACACAGGTGAGTATCCAGGAGTAGTCTCTAGGAAGGACACAGGTGAGTATCCAGGCGTAATCTCTAGGAAGGACACAGGTGAGTATCCAGGAGTAGTCTCTAGGAAGGACACAGGTGAGTATCCAGGCGTAATCTCTAGGAAGGACACAGGTGAGTATCCAGGAGTAGTCTCTAGGAAGGACACAGGTGAGTATCCAGGCGTAATCTCTAGGAAGGACACAGGTGAGTATCCAGGAGTAGTCTCTAGGAAGGACACAGGTGAGTATCCAGGCGTAATCTCTAGGAAGGACACAGGTGAGTATCCAGGAGTAGTCTCTAGGAAGGACACAGGTGAGTATCCAGGCGTAATCTCTAGGAAGGACACAGGTGAGTATCCAGGAGTAGTCTCTAGGAAGGACACAGGTGAGTATCCAGGCGTAATCTCTAGGAAGGACACAGGTGAGTATCCAGGAGTAGTCTCTAGGAAGGACACAGGTGAGTATCCAGGCGTAATCTCTAGGAAGGACACAGGTGAGTATCCAGGAGTAGTCTCTAGGAAGGACACAGGTGAGTATCCAGGCGTAATCTCTAGGAAGGACACAGGTGAGTATCCAGGAGTAGTCTCTAGGAAGGACACAGGTGAGTATCCAGGCGTAATCTCTAGGAAGGACACAGGTGAGTATCCAGGAGTAGTCTCTAGGAAGGACACAGGTGAGTATCCAGGCGTAATCTCTAGGAAGGACACAGGTGAGTATCCAGGAGTAGTCTCTAGGAAGGACACAGGTGAGTATCCAGGCGTAATCTCTAGGAAGGACACAGGTGAGTATCCAGGAGTAGTCTCTAGGAAGGACACAGGTGAGTATCCAGGCGTAATCTCTAGGAAGGACACAGGTGAGTATCCAGGAGTAGTCTCTAGGAAGGACACAGGTGAGTATCCAGGCGTAATCTCTAGGAAGGACACAGGTGAGTATCCAGGAGTAGTCTCTAGGAAGGACACAGGTGAGTATCCAGGCGTAATCTCTAGGAAGGACACAGGTGAGTATCCAGGAGTAGTCTCTAGGAAGGACACAGGTGAGTATCCAGGCGTAATCTCTAGGAAGGACACAGGTGAGTATCCAGGAGTAGTCTCTAGGAAGGACACAGGTGAGTATCCAGGCGTAATCTCTAGGAAGGACACAGGTGAGTATCCAGGAGTAGTCTCTAGGAAGGACACAGGTGAGTATCCAGGCGTAATCTCTAGGAAGGACACAGGTGAGTATCCAGGAGTAGTCTCTAGGAAGGACACAGGTGAGTATCCAGGCGTAATCTCTAGGAAGGACACAGGTGAGTATCCAGGAGTAGTCTCTAGGAAGGACACAGGTGAGTATCCAGGCGTAATCTCTAGGAAGGACACAGGTGAGTATCCAGGAGTAGTCTCTAGGAAGGACACAGGTGAGTATCCAGGCGTAATCTCTAGGAAGGACACAGGTGAGTATCCAGGAGTAGTCTCTAGGAAGGACACAGGTGAGTATCCAGGCGTAATCTCTAGGAAGGACACAGGTGAGTATCCAGGAGTAGTCTCTAGGAAGGACACAGGTGAGTATCCAGGCGTAATCTCTAGGAAGGACACAGGTGAGTATCCAGGAGTAGTCTCTAGGAAGGACACAGGTGAGTATCCAGGCGTAATCTCTAGGAAGGACACAGGTGAGTATCCAGGAGTAGTCTCTAGGAAGGACACAGGTGAGTATCCAGGCGTAATCTCTAGGAAGGACACAGGTGAGTATCCAGGAGTAGTCTCTAGGAAGGACACAGGTGAGTATCCAGGCGTAATCTCTAGGAAGGACACAGGTGAGTATCCAGGAGTAGTCTCTAGGAAGGACACAGGTGAGTATCCAGGCGTAATCTCTAGGAAGGACACAGGTGAGTATCCAGGAGTAGTCTCTAGGAAGGACACAGGTGAGTATCCAGGCGTAATCTCTAGGAAGGACACAGGTGAGTATCCAGGAGTAGTCTCTAGGAAGGACACAGGTGAGTATCCAGGCGTAATCTCTAGGAAGGACACAGGTGAGTATCCAGGAGTAGTCTCTAGGAAGGACACAGGTGAGTATCCAGGCGTAATCTCTAGGAAGGACACAGGTGAGTATCCAGGAGTAGTCTCTAGGAAGGACACAGGTGAGTATCCAGGCGTAATCTCTAGGAAGGACACAGGTGAGTATCCAGGAGTAGTCTCTAGGAAGGACACAGGTGAGTATCCAGGCGTAATCTCTAGGAAGGACACAGGTGAGTATCCAGGAGTAGTCTCTAGGAAGGACACAGGTGAGTATCCAGGCGTAATCTCTAGGAAGGACACAGGTGAGTATCCAGGAGTAGTCTCTAGGAAGGACACAGGTGAGTATCCAGGCGTAATCTCTAGGAAGGACACAGGTGAGTATCCAGGAGTAGTCTCTAGGAAGGACACAGGTGAGTATCCAGGCGTAATCTCTAGGAAGGACACAGGTGAGTATCCAGGAGTAGTCTCTAGGAAGGACACAGGTGAGTATCCAGGCGTAATCTCTAGGAAGGACACAGGTGAGTATCCAGGAGTAGTCTCTAGGAAGGACACAGGTGAGTATCCAGGCGTAATCTCTAGGAAGGACACAGGTGAGTATCCAGGAGTAGTCTCTAGGAAGGACACAGGTGAGTATCCAGGCGTAATCTCTAGGAAGGACACAGGTGAGTATCCAGGAGTAGTCTCTAGGAAGGACACAGGTGAGTATCCAGGCGTAATCTCTAGGAAGGACACAGGTGAGTATCCAGGAGTAGTCTCTAGGAAGGACACAGGTGAGTATCCAGGCGTAATCTCTAGGAAGGACACAGGTGAGTATCCAGGAGTAGTCTCTAGGAAGGACACAGGTGAGTATCCAGGCGTAATCTCTAGGAAGGACACAGGTGAGTATCCAGGAGTAGTCTCTAGGAAGGACACAGGTGAGTATCCAGGCGTAATCTCTAGGAAGGACACAGGTGAGTATCCAGGAGTAGTCTCTAGGAAGGACACAGGTGAGTATCCAGGCGTAATCTCTAGGAAGGACACAGGTGAGTATCCAGGAGTAGTCTCTAGGAAGGACACAGGTGAGTATCCAGGCGTAATCTCTAGGAAGGACACAGGTGAGTATCCAGGAGTAGTCTCTAGGAAGGACACAGGTGAGTATCCAGGCGTAATCTCTAGGAAGGACACAGGTGAGTATCCAGGAGTAGTCTCTAGGAAGGACACAGGTGAGTATCCAGGCGTAATCTCTAGGAAGGACACAGGTGAGTATCCAGGAGTAGTCTCTAGGAAGGACACAGGTGAGTATCCAGGCGTAATCTCTAGGAAGGACACAGGTGAGTATCCAGGAGTAGTCTCTAGGAAGGACACAGGTGAGTATCCAGGCGTAATCTCTAGGAAGGACACAGGTGAGTATCCAGGAGTAGTCTCTAGGAAGGACACAGGTGAGTATCCAGGCGTAATCTCTAGGAAGGACACAGGTGAGTATCCAGGAGTAGTCTCTAGGAAGGACACAGGTGAGTATCCAGGCGTAATCTCTAGGAAGGACACAGGTGAGTATCCAGGAGTAGTCTCTAGGAAGGACACAGGTGAGTATCCAGGCGTAATCTCTAGGAAGGACACAGGTGAGTATCCAGGAGTAGTCTCTAGGAAGGACACAGGTGAGTATCCAGGCGTAATCTCTAGGAAGGACACAGGTGAGTATCCAGGAGTAGTCTCTAGGAAGGACACAGGTGAGTATCCAGGCGTAATCTCTAGGAAGGACACAGGTGAGTATCCAGGAGTAGTCTCTAGGAAGGACACAGGTGAGTATCCAGGCGTAATCTCTAGGAAGGACACAGGTGAGTATCCAGGAGTAGTCTCTAGGAAGGACACAGGTGAGTATCCAGGCGTAATCTCTAGGAAGGACACAGGTGAGTATCCAGGAGTAGTCTCTAGGAAGGACACAGGTGAGTATCCAGGCGTAATCTCTAGGAAGGACACAGGTGAGTATCCAGGAGTAGTCTCTAGGAAGGACACAGGTGAGTATCCAGGCGTAATCTCTAGGAAGGACACAGGTGAGTATCCAGGAGTAGTCTCTAGGAAGGACACAGGTGAGTATCCAGGCGTAATCTCTAGGAAGGACACAGGTGAGTATCCAGGAGTAGTCTCTAGGAAGGACACAGGTGAGTATCCAGGCGTAATCTCTAGGAAGGACACAGGTGAGTATCCAGGAGTAGTCTCTAGGAAGGACACAGGTGAGTATCCAGGCGTAATCTCTAGGAAGGACACAGGTGAGTATCCAGGAGTAGTCTCTAGGAAGGACACAGGTGAGTATCCAGGCGTAATCTCTAGGAAGGACACAGGTGAGTATCCAGGAGTAGTCTCTAGGAAGGACACAGGTGAGTATCCAGGCGTAATCTCTAGGAAGGACACAGGTGAGTATCCAGGAGTAGTCTCTAGGAAGGACACAGGTGAGTATCCAGGCGTAATCTCTAGGAAGGACACAGGTGAGTATCCAGGAGTAGTCTCTAGGAAGGACACAGGTGAGTATCCAGGCGTAATCTCTAGGAAGGACACAGGTGAGTATCCAGGAGTAGTCTCTAGGAAGGACACAGGTGAGTATCCAGGCGTAATCTCTAGGAAGGACACAGGTGAGTATCCAGGAGTAGTCTCTAGGAAGGACACAGGTGAGTATCCAGGCGTAATCTCTAGGAAGGACACAGGTGAGTATCCAGGAGTAGTCTCTAGGAAGGACACAGGTGAGTATCCAGGCGTAATCTCTAGGAAGGACACAGGTGAGTATCCAGGAGTAGTCTCTAGGAAGGACACAGGTGAGTATCCAGGCGTAATCTCTAGGAAGGACACAGGTGAGTATCCAGGAGTAGTCTCTAGGAAGGACACAGGTGAGTATCCAGGCGTAATCTCTAGGAAGGACACAGGTGAGTATCCAGGAGTAGTCTCTAGGAAGGACACAGGTGAGTATCCAGGCGTAATCTCTAGGAAGGACACAGGTGAGTATCCAGGAGTAGTCTCTAGGAAGGACACAGGTGAGTATCCACACACAATAGAGGAGAAAATGTGCACTGGAAGCACTTTGACCAGATACAATGGCAACGGCAATTGTTGCACTGGCAAGTGCTGAACCAGAGCAGCAGCCTTAAATAATCAGAGAGTCCAATAGCAGGGAGAGACAGAACCAGGCCAACTCAGGTGGAGAGTAATGAAGCAAGGCTGCTGTGTGTTAACCGTGTGATGGCTGGTTTGAAGCAGAGCTGAACTTCAGGCAAGTGTGAAAGGGTTTGACAGGCAGAGAGCAGGGTTTGAATAAGGCAGAATACCTTGATTTTGTGACAGTTCCCTTGTATTTATTGATGATGTGACTGATGACAAAAGCAGCAGGATGAATTCTGAAGTGTTTCGGGAAATATTATCTGCTCATATTCAGTCAAATGCTTCAGAACTCATTGGACGCCGCTTCACAGTGCAGATGGACAATGACCCGAAGCATACTGCAAAAGCAACCAAAGAGTTTTTTAAGGTTAAAAATTGGAATGTTATGCAATGGCCAAGTCAATCACCTGACCTGAACCCGATTGAGCATGTATTGCTCTTGATGAATACAAAACTGAAGGGAAAATGCCCCAAGAACAAGCAGGAACTGAAGACATTTGCAGTAGAGGCCTGGCAGAGCATCACCAGGGATGAAACCCAGCGTCTGGTGATGTCTATGAGTTCCAGACTTTAGGCTGTAATTGACTGCAAAAAAATTGCATCAAACTATTAAAAAGTGAAAGTTTTATTTAGGATTGTTTAGTTTGTCCCATTATTTTTGGTCCCTTAAAAAGTGCGAGGCACATATAGAAACCGTTGTAATTTCTACACCGTTCCCCTGATTTGAATGTAAATACCCTCACATTAAAGCCGAAAGTCTGCAGTTAAAGCACATCTTGTTTGTTTCATTTCAAATCCATTGTGGTGGTGTATAGAGCCCAAAATATGAGAATTGTGTCAATGGGCCAGATCCAGAGCTACGCGGGCCATCTGGCCGTAAGTACGGCCAGCGTAGCTCTGGTGCACTCCCCCTGTCCCTCCCCCTGTATGAGCGTAGTTAGACAAAGTTATGGCGGCTGAAGGCTACCCTAACTTCAGCCAGCGTAACTGTGTCTAACTATGCTCACACAGGAGCGTAAAACACTCTACCCAGCCCTGCCTCCCTCCCCCGCCCAGCTTCCGTAACTACAGCGTTGTTGTCCGCCCCCTCGTCCGTAACTACGCTGTGGTTACAGACGCTAGATCCATGGCTCACAGAGCCATGGATTACGCCGGGCAACATCTCCCCGGCGCATACGCAAAACGGCAGATATGCCATTCATACGCATACGGCCGCTGTAACTAGTGCGGCGGCCGTAACTCTGGATCTGCCCTGATGTCCCAATGTTTATGGACCTGAATGTATGTATATTTATTAACACACATGTTTCAATATAGAATACATGATGCAAACATGAATCATAATTATAAACAATGTTACATTTGTGAGATTTGTAAATGTGAGATACCGTGCAGGTTTTTGGGGGAGGCGTCCAGCAGGTCCCATAGGAAAAAATGGCCCCATAAGAAAGAATTGCAAGGGAAGTTTTCGGCTCCCCAGCACCACCCCTAGTAGGCGACCATGATGCCCCCGCATCACATGATCTCCGATATGGGGCGGGCCGAAGGGGTCACCACCTCTCTCTTGTCCCTCTCCCAAAGGCGTGTTTTCCTGTTTGACTTCAGTTCTCCCCATAGGAAACAAAGGGGGTCGAACTTTTCGGCCACCCCGCACCCTCCAGGAGGCGACTCTGACCGTGCTGCATAACTTTTGCTCGGAGATGACGCGAGACGCCTCGCTTTCTCTGTACCACCCTCCCCTGAGAGCGTGTTTTCCCCATTGACTGCCATTCGTTTCAGCCCTTCCCATTAACATTGCTTTGGCTCCCATAGGAAACAATAGGGTTTGAGCTATTCAGCTCCCTTGCGCCCTCTTGGGGTTGACTGGGGCACCAGCGCATCACATGAGCTCCTGGTAACATCTCCATTTCTCCAAGTTTGATAAATCTAGCCCTATATTGGGATCAAAACCTGAAACAAAATATATGATTAGAAAAGTACACAGTGACTTACTGAACACCCTGTAGTTATTTCGAGAGTCTTTATAATAAAGTTTGTTGCAGTTCCTTCAAAGCCTCTTTTCCGACAGGTACATTTCACTTGGATATCAATATCTGTGCTCTGTTATTTAAGCCACAGTTTATTTCCAGGCTGTTAAGTAATATAATATCAACAGTGAATAAATAATCTTTAGTTTAGAAATTGCAATTACATAACCTTTGTAACATGTCAGACAGAATTTTACAAACACAGCATGTTACAGGCTTTTAATCAACTCACTCCTCTGGGATAACAACTGTTTACATACAGAGTCTTATTACAATATTTAAAATGCAGCGTTCAGTATATTTTTCCACTGAAAGAGGACCAATTTTAAATGAAAAAGAGAAAACCAACCCCTCAGCTCTCTTTCTTCATTGGTTTACTAAAATAACACCATAATGCTGGTTTTCTGTTACAAGTGTTTTCAACGGAACAATATATACGGCAAAGTAATGACAGAGGGGGTCTAGTTCCATGCTCTGACGATCTGCATATCAACAGATCACATTCAGGCAATGAAATGCATTCGGCAGTTCCAGACAAGACAGCAATGTTCCTGTGACTGGTGTGTCTTCCATTCCCCACGACAGCTATTATTTTTGTCACCTTACATACCCTCCAACTGTACCTATTCAGCAGGCACAGTATCTTTTTTTAATGGTCTGTAAAGGCTAAAAAGGGCTCTTGTACCGAATTTTGATCCAGCAGTTCCCTCCCCCCAATACTCACCTTCCAGTCCTGCAGCCTCTGATCACTATAGAAGTGATGTGGGGACAGACACTTACAGCTCTGCTAAAGTGACAGGACCCTCTCCTGTGATACTATAGTGACAGGACCCTCTCCTGCGATGCTATAGTAACAAGACCCTCTCCTGTGATGCTATAGTGACAGGACTCTCTCCTGTGATACTATAGTGACAGGACCCTTTCCTGTGATGCTATAGTAACAAGACCCTCTCCTCTGATGCTATAGTGACAGGACCCTCTCCTGTGATACTATAGTGACAGGACCCTCTCCTGTGATACTATAGTGTCAAGACCCTCTCCTTTGATACTATAGTGACAGGACTCTCTCCTGTGATGCTATAGTGACAGGACCCTCTCCTGTGATACTATAGTGACAAGACCCTCTCCTGTGATACTATAGTGTCAAAACCCTCTCCTGTGATACTATAGTGACAGCACCCTCTCCTGTGATACTATAGTGACAGGACCCTCTCCTGTGATACTATAGTGACAAGACTCTCTCCTGTGATACTATAGTGACAGGACCCTCTCCTGTGATACTATAGTGACAGGACCCTCTCCTGTGATACTATAGTGACAGGACCCTCTGCTGTGAGTTCATAGATCATATGATAAGGTGTAAAATGAGCTTTTACACCTATCTTACATGCAAATGAAAAGAGATTAAAGGCACATCCCCTTCACAGACACCCCCCAGGTGTACCTATTTTCCATAAAAAATTGTTGGAGGATATGACCCTAACTCTAACCATCCCTGTCCCTCAAGCTAACTCTAACCACCCCCTTACCCTAACTAACCCTAACCATGCCCTTACCCTAACTAACCCTAACCATCCCCTGACTCCAAGCCCAGCAACAGCGGGGTACAAGGGGAACCCCTGAAATCTACTGCTGCAAACACTGCTGAGAAGGAAGGGAACACAAAAAACATGAGTGTACTGGGCGCCAAATGTTCTGTTGCCGGGCCGGCCTCCATAGCTTTACCATAATATATATATATATATAAAACAGCAATGGGCCGTAGCCAGCACCTCAAAAAGTAATAAATAATGGTGGTGCCAAGGTCTTTATTTCATATCCACAAAGTGCAGAGTAAGCAGCAAATAAATACATGGTGAGGTAC
>WWET01002669.1:200510-211344 GCA_011038615.1 Limnodynastes dumerilii | reverse complement strand
GAGGGTGACAGGTACAGGAGGGGACATTATATAAAGGAAGAGGTGTAATAGCACATGAGGACATGTGTTTATACTGGAGGGTGACAGGTACAGGAGGGGACATTATATAAAGGAAGAGGTGTAATAGCACATGAGGACATGTGTTTATACTGGAGGGTGACAGGTACGGGACGTTATATAAAGGAAGAGGTGTAATAGCACATGAGGACATGTGTTTATACTGGAGGGTGACAGGTACAGGAGGGGAGATGATATAAAGGAAGAGGTGTAATAGAACATGAGGACATGTGTATATACTGGAGGGTGACAGGTACAGGAGGGACATTATATAAAGGAAGAGGTGTAATAGCACGAGGACATGTGTATATATACTGGAGGGTGACAGGTACAGGAGGGGACATTATATAAAGGAAGAGGTGTAATAGAACATGAGGACATGTGTATATACTGGAGGGTGACAGGTACAGGAGGGGACATTATATAAAGGAAGAGGGACAAGTTAACATCTTGTCAGATCCAAAGTAACAATTCCAGCCTCGACCTGCATAACAATGCCCCCATCCACGCTACGCTCTAGTTTCCTGTGGATCGTTAAGCAAGGATTCCCAGAAACCTTTGCTGCAATGATATGTGCGGCCACAAGGTGGCACTATGAAGAAATATGAATGGGAATCGTTGCAGTGAAGATCGTGTCAGACTTTTTCTCCAGACCTCGGGACATCGCTGATCTTGTAAAATTAGGAGCTCCTAAAACTTAAATCACACAACACAATGCTGTTTCTAACGACTCCACAGCATTGTGTGACAGTACACACTGGTAAGAAATCGGAGCTATCTGACGATTATCATGTGAACGGCACCATAAATGTCAGATAACCCTGCAGTGCGTGCCCAGCCTAAAACTATATTCTTCACCCAAAAAACATGTAAAGCACATGGGGCCTTATTTCTGACTTATAGAAGTAAATATGTCACTTCCTCACATTCCATTGGCTATGCCCTGAGCATTCTGATGAATTTATTGGCTATGCTCTGAGCATTCTGATGAATTTATTGGCTACGATCTGAACATTCTGATGACCTGATTGGCTATGCCCTGAGCATTCTGATGAATTTACTGGCTACGATCTGAACATTCCGGTGACCTAGTTGGTTATGCTGAGTATTGCGATGACTTCCTTGGCTGTGTTATGCATATTCCAATGATCTGATAAGGCAGGGGCCCATCAATTATTTACTGTTAATAAAATTCTTCAGAAGACCCTTAAAATGTATATAGGGCTATGCTCCGCAGTCCAGTACCTACCGTACTAGGATCTGGCTGCAGCTGTAGTGGGGTGAAATATTGAAGTGTCAAAGGGGGCCTGATATACCGGAGAGCCTAGGCGATGGAAAATGCTGACTACGCAATTTTCATATAGCCAGATATTACATATAGGACCATCTTTTACTCAACATTATCTTTAGCAGGGTAATCACTGAAGCTTTCAATGATGACCCTACATCTTGACAGCTCTGTAGTAACTAATCTAACCCGACCCGCATACAAACTGTTCAGAAATAACCAAAAAGCTTTGAGCAATGATAGGCTCACCCACAAGGTGGCGCTATGCAGAAATATCAATGGAAATTGTTGCAGTGAAGATCGTGGCCCAGATTTACTAAACTGCCGAAAAGGAATAGTAGAGATGTTGCCCATAGTAACCAATGAGATTCTAGCTCTCACTTTCCTACTACATTAAGGAGAATGTCAGCTAGAATCTGATTGGTTGCTATTTAATGGCTGAATAGCCGCGTATTGCCGCACAGTGAGCTCAGGCATTTTCTGACCAGGGATATAGTTGTAAGAGGTGTTAGATTTCTGTAAATAAAAAAAAATCCCCTTTGAAACATGTAAACGCTCTATAGCTCCCATCGCCTCTGCTTGCGTGTTATCCACAATGGTCGTCCTGTTGTGTGTTTTAGCGGAAACAAGCAGCTTTGAATGGGGCGTATATAGTGCAGCGAATCCGCAATTCATCTGGATCAGCGCCACTGCCTTTTTCTCGATGAACATGATTTCCTATCCTAGAAGTTAACGAGACACTCACCTTCAGAAGGAAGCAATTTGCGTGTTACCGGATCATAGCAGCTGTGAAAATTAGGACCCGTCGTATGAAATCATTAAAGCGTCTGATGAAAAATCGGAACATTTGCTGGATAATAACGTCAAACAAAATTACCAAATGACGCTATCAAGGGTCCAAAATGAATGTCTCACACGCACACAGGTGAACGGCCAGACCTGTGCATGTTGGCATTTCTGGACTGTATTCAGACTAGCGGACATATATCACAGATTTTTTTACTAATGCGCATGCGTAGTAAATTTTTTACGTAATCTACGTATCTTTTCCTTACGTAGATTGCATATCAGTGGTCTTAAAGCCCGCATATACGCAATCTACGTAAGGAAAAGATACACAGATTACGTAAAAAAATGTACTACCCATGCAGTTGTAAAAAAATGGGAAAATACGGATGTATATGATATACGTCCACTAGTCTGAACACGGTCCGCACCATGTAACCAATATCTCTAAATAGAATTTTATTATTATTATTATTTATACAGCGCTACAAATTGTCTGCAGCGCTTTGCAGAGAACATTAGACATTCACATCCGTCCCTGCCCCTACTGGAGCTACATACTAAGGTTCCTAACACACAAACACACACACACACACACACACTAGGGTTAATTCAATCCACAGCCAATGGACCTACCAGCATGGTTTTGGTGTGGGGGAGGAAACAGGAGCACCCGGAGGAAACCCACACAGACACAGGAAGAACATACACACTCCATACAGATAAGGCCTAGTCTGGGAATCGAACTCATGGCTACTCACTGTGCCACTGTACTGCCCATACAATAGAGATATATATGTATGTGTATAAACACACACACACACGTATAGATAAAGCATTTCAAATAAATTGAAACTGGAGGTGTCACCACTGGCAGTATCAGCGTCTAGCAATCATTTATCTATAATACATTCTAATCTGTAAAAATTTATAGATTTCAGATATTTCTTTACAATCTTGCAAGGTAAAGAACACAAAGATGTGTGATGTGACTATGGTTGTCATGGCAATTTGCAATCAAATGTTTAAAGCTGAGGAGAGGGAGAGACACGGTCCACACCACCTTTGTTCTTAATGGTCTACAATCGTCATTTATATCATGTCATTTAATAATTAGCGGCTTTATTTTCATGAGATTGAGGCTTTAAAAATGTTCAGCTTCACAAGTCTGCAGTGAGTGAGGGGTCATAATACAGCACAGCGGAGATTCTGTCCTCGCTCCCTAATCCGTCATCCCGCTGGCTGTGAGCCAGGGCCTGGAAAGACGTCTGGTTGGGACAGATAAGAACGCGAAGACCGAGGATTTCTGCAGAACCGGCCTCCTCTCTTGGGACAAACGCCTTTTTTCCTGCACGCCGTCTCTTATCGCGGTCATGTGACACCTTTATCAGCGTTTCCCAGGCGCTGGAGAGGTGAAGCCGTCAGGTAAATGTCTGACATGTCAACCCGATGAGGAAGCAGCTTCACAGCAGATTTCCCTGACAACCACAGCACTGATTACTTTACGGCTGTTGTGGCTCCTTCACGAGTGACCGATAAAGAAAAGTAACCAACAAGCAGTAATGAGGCCTCTGCTCATTATACGCCAATCTACACTATAAACCCTCTGAGCAGGTAATATCAGGTCACAGGGCCGGATCCACATATAATAATGGCCTGGATTCACACCCCCCGGATATATTGCACATACGTCCGTAATTTACCGATAACTATGCACGCGTAGTAACTATTTTACGTAATCTACGTATCGTTTCGCTGATTGCGTGTATGTGGTCTTTTAAGGTAGGGGGTTAGGCCACAGATGGTCCTCGCATGTGAGGGGAGTGTGTTCCCCATACACTGGCCAACCTGTGGCTCTCCAGGTGTTGACAAACCACGAGTCCCAGCATGCTTTAACGGCACACGCATAGCGGATACCTGACAAAGCATGCTGGGATTCGTAGTTTCTCCAAATTGGCCAGGGCCTTAAATATAGGATCACAGACACTTAAGTCCATTCCGTGCAAACGTTATTAAATTAGGATCCGGTCCACATTAACTCCAGTTTTTGAAAAGCAGAAGTGTTATCTACATTTACAGAGCTATAGAGCCAATCAGATTCTAGCAACCAAAGTTTATGAAAAGCATATTGTGAAGCAATCAGAATGTTCCTAGTACAATTCCAGGAAATGAAAAGCTAGAATCTGATTGGTTTCCATGGGGAACACCTAAACTTTTTTCTTTTAATAAGCATTATTAACCGTACCTCACAATAACGGAAAACAAAGCGTTAGGACAGCTTCCAAAAGGATATCTGAAAATGGTTTACGCTCAGTAGACGAAGACATTAATGTTGGTGTATGGCTCTAGAACTCAGACACATTTGGGTATAAAGGTCACTTTATTGAGGTGAATTACCAAAATGAGGAGACTTAAGTAGAAGTGACGCCCCCTTCTGCCGGGAGCCGTGGTTGGCTGAGATGATCTCTTCCTGAGTGCATTGGTGTAGCTTTATCGGGCCGCACCATTCCCAAGGTCCAAAGAGTGTTGGTCATCTCTCCAACAACTCCAACAAGTGATTTCCCAAAGGTCCAGTCATTGCGTTGCGCTGTAGTTGGACTGGACCGGCTAAAGTGGTTTTGGATGTCCACCCGTGTCTTTCTGTCCTGGGACGTGGTATCATTTAGCACCTACACATGTTGGACCCTAAACCTCTCACATCGGAAAAAAAAGAAAAGAAAAATAAACCTCTCGTTCTTACGCACTCCCATATTCTCCTAAAAACCAGAGAAACAACAGACGACCTTAAGTCCATGATGGGTCATACCCAGCCCAATCCTTAGGGGGTGCCAAAAACACCCGTCTTCCCCTATGTGTAAAAGATACAACGCCCATGTAGGCAACACGAGCCACCCCTGACTTCAGGTCATCCATGACACCAAAAGCCCTGGCAAAAGCTTTGAACGTGTCTCTGGTGGTGTATTCCACCCTTGCCGTCCTGCCGCCTGCCACCTTAGCAACACCGGCTACGTCGACTTTGGGTGCCCCGTAAACCTCCCCCAGGAACCAGGGGTCGTAATTTTCCTTCAGAAGATATGAAAGGTCTAGTTTGGTAAAGGCCACTGGGTCCTGGTTCAGCTTGATAAATCTCAGGTGCTGGTCAAAAAATTGTCCCTGGCTGACCCCCTTCCTTCCAAATGTCCGCGTGCGAGGCAGCTCCGGTCTCACGCATGCCCTGCCGCGTCTCTGTTCGGGCTGTCGCACCCAGTCGTCCCAAAAGGCCGCGGGCCACTTGGGTTCAAGCTCCTCCCAAAGCTCCGAGAGCAGCAGCCAGCCGAGGCCTGGGAAGAAGTCGGAACGATAAAGTATGGAACTGCCCTTGATGTCCACCAGAGTCTCCTTCCCGTTGTCGTTCCAGGCGGAGACGCACCACAAGGTGGGATCCTTGAGGAGGAGGGAATGTGCAGCGCGGAAGTACTCATAAAAGTCTGGAGCCACTTCCAGGTCATCTTCCACTACGATGGCGGATTTGTAACCCAGGACTCTAAAGATCTACGCAGGAGAAAAAAAAACAGGGCGTGAAGAGAGGAAGAGAGAAAGAGACAATATCAGAGGACACCCGAGAATCATTAATGCTTAAACATGACAATTAGAGATCCAGAACCAGCTCCTGTATCCATTATTCTGATTACAGGGCAACTCCCTGCAGAGTCTTTCATAGGAATTACAACCTTACAACAGCAGAACATTAATACCACACCCTGCTCCCGCCAGAAGCGATGCTCACGGGTCACACACTGTTAAGGGATATAGATCGCCAGCACGATGGTCTTTATTTGGAAAGATCATAATACAGATAAATGCAAAGCTTAGAAAGTGGTGGAGATGTGACTTCTGGAGTTGCGAAAACTCATCTGCTGAAAGATAAGTAATGTTACCCAACCTTACCCATCCCTTTCCTAACCCTCCATTCCCCAGCCTAACCCCTCCCTTCTTCAACCCTAACCCTCCATGCCCCGCAGCCTAACCGTAACCCTTCCTTTCCCGCAGCCTAACCCTAATCATCCCTTTCTTCAGCCCTAACACTCTATGCCCTGCAGCCTAACCCTCCATGCCCCACAGTCTATCCCTAACCCTCCATGTCCCACAGTCTATCCCTAACCCTCCATGTCCCACAGCCTAACCCTAACCCTCCATGCCCCACACTCTAACCCTAACCCTCCATGGCCCACAGCCTGTCCCTAACCCTCCATGTCCCACAGCCTGTCCCTAACCCTCCATGTCCCACAGCCTATCCCTAACCCTCCATGTCCCACAGCCTATCCCTAACCCTCCATGCCCCACAGCCTATCCCTAACCCTCCATGTTCCAACACTAAACTCTAACTCTCCATGTCCCGCAGCCCAACCCTAACCTTCTTCGGCCCTAACCCTAACTTTGTATGCCCTGCAGCCTAACACTAACCCTCCATGCTCGGCAGCCTAACCCTAACCCTCCATGCCCCACAGCCTAACCCTAACCCTCCATGCCCCACAGCCCAACCCTAACCTTCCATTCCCCACACTCTAACCCTAACCCTCCATGCCCCCCAGCCTAACCCTAACCCTCCCTGCTCAACAGCCTAACCCTAACCATCCATACCCCACAGCCTACTCCTAACCCTCCATGCTCCACAGCCTAACCCTAACCGTCCATACCCCACAGCCTAACCCTCCATACCCCACAGCCTAACCCTAACCCTCCATGCCCCGCACTCGCACACTAACCCTTCATGCCCCACATTCTAACCCTAACCCTCCCTGTCCCACACTCGCACACTAACCCTTCATGCCCCACATTCTAACCCTAACCTTCTTCAGCCATAACCCTAACTCTGTATGCCCTGCAGCCTAACATTAACCCTCCATGCTCGGCAGCCTAACCCTAAACTTCCCCTTAAGCCCTAACCTTTTACCCGCTGCTACCTTTCGCTATTTGGAACAAGGAAATGGAGGAAATGGTGGAAATAGAGGATATGGTGGAAATAGAGGATATGGAGGACACAGAGGATATGGAGGACACAGAGGATACGGAGGACACAGAGGATACGGAGGACACAGAGGATATGGAGGACACAGAGGATATGGTGGAAATAGAGGATATGGTGGAAATAGAGGATATGGTGGAAATAGAGGATATGGAGGAAATAGGTTCTTGTTCCCAATAGCAAATTTCCAATTTCAGGCTATGTCACACAACGATACAGCATGTTCCAAATACTGCCCCTGTGACTGGCAACCACATCCCCTATTCATCATTTCTCATTATAACTGACCAGAAGATATATATAAGAATATATAGAAAGGTGACAGAGTAAACTATATAATAATGCACAGGTACCAGGTGACATAACTGCTTACACCAGGGGCCAGATTTACTAAGCTGCGGGATTGTAAAAGTAGAGATGTTGCCCATAGCAACCAATCAGATTCTAGCTCTTATTTTTCTTTTAAATACTAGAATTTGGTTGTTATGGGCAACATCTTCACTGTTCCAATCCCGCAGTTTAGTAAATGCGGCCCCGCGTCTGCTGAAAACTGCACCAACTGCTTATGCTGGTCACATGGTCCACACATTCACCAATCAGCTGCTTTGCCTGTAGTGCCCCGTGGTGTTCGGCATCGCCTGATTTGCCGTAACGCCATTAAAAATTCTAGACAACACGCTTGCCCAATAATTGGAGCGCTAAGTTTGCGCCAGTGATCTGACCGTAGCAGGAGAGAGTCTCATACTATAGTGTGGGGGTCAGTGCGCAACGTCAACTACTGATTGAAAGGGACGCGGCTTTATACACAACGGCGATCCAGATCTGTGCGTGAATACGCATGAAGCATCAGAAAAAGCTGGGGACCTGTGTTTACATCCTAGTGGACGAGCACAAAGAAGCCAATCGCATATCTGCTCCGTGACTATACGTGGAAGAGCTGCGCAGTAAACCGTATAATATAGGATTTAAAAAAAAAAAGTGTAAAATTGCATCCATTTCAATTGATATGTAAACATACCGAAACCTTTGAAAAAAGGCATTTCAAAAAATAAATAATATGTTTTTTAAATTGTCCATAAAAAAATTAATAATCGCAGCAAAATAATCCATCAGATAATTAAAACATGTAATATTGGGATTAAGAGGTTGCAAGCGCTCGAAAGAGGCTGTGGAGCGTCAGCTCCCAGACATGACCTTCGTTAATTTTATTTTTACGTCTGAGTTCAGATCTGGATCACGTGACTTGGCCCCGCCCGTGCTGTACTGCGTTCCTCCTCCCCTTCTCTCCCACTACACGCCTCTCAGAACACAAGCCCCGCATGCTGGAGATGCGATCCGGTCAGAATAAGCTATGGATGTGTGCGCTTTAGTTCCGAGCATGTGAAATCATGCAGAGAGCCTGTGGATCGGGCCCAGCATGAGCAGAAAGTGTCCAGCCAATCACCACCCAATAACCTGTGATGTCACTGAAACGGAACATTCTTATTTGCAGGTCGTGAACATCAACTCTGCTCCTCTTCCTAAGACAGCACTTGATTGGCTAGAGACCCTATCCAATCAGGCGCTTTATTCATGACACATTGAAACCATGGGTCAGAGCAGGAATTGATATTGGACAAGAGTTACCTGGTTAAGTGCCCATCTGTAGTGCCTGGAAATCTTATAGTAGCCTTGGAACTTGCGGTGCTCAGGAGGGGCCGGGACCTCCGACAGGTCAGGCTGATTAATATGAGTGACAGCGTCACCATAGGAGTCAATGACTCTGGCCGTTTCAGCATGGCCGCAGTCCTGGCTCACTATAATGGGGAACTGCTCCGCCGAGGGGCGGTACTTAAGCAGGGAGTCCAAGCACTTCCTGACCGAGGGCCGATCGCATGCCACTACGAGGATTGGAATGACTACGGGCTGTGGCTCCACCACCACAGGTGTCGGAGACAGAATGGAGACATTGGAGAGTGGCTGCGGTAGATCTAGTCCCCGCGTGTCATTGGTCGGAACGCGTCGGAGCTGCAGCAGACCGCTGTAGTGGTAGATTTGTTGCAGAAGCCCCTTCTGTTTCTCCAACTCGGCTTCCGCCTCTTCGGCCAGGCGGATGACTTGCTCGGTGAGGTCTACAGCATCGGGGCCTTTTGTGCGGCTCATGAGGTAGAGGAGGAGAATGGCATTCCAGGAGATGAAGAGGGTCACCCCCCAGGCCACCACGCTGATTTTGCGCGGCATTCCCCTGGGGGGTCCCAATCTACTTAGACGAGGGGTAGGCTCCCGAAACAAAATGGCTTTTTAAAGTTCAAAGCAGAGATACAAAATGTGTACAATCCTTCGTTCAAGTAAAAGTTTAGGCTTCTATTAGTCAAATCTGGTCAAATTACCCCAAAATGAAGTCCTTTAGACCCCACAGTATGTCATAATGGCTCCATGACGGATTGAAACGGATAACGTGGCTGGAATTACTCCTGGTCCAAAGTCAGATTAAATCGATCTTTACACAGGATAATCTCACCATCCACCAACCTGGAGAGGAAAGAAATTGTATGTGAGTCCCTCAAATGATCATACACAAATGATATATTGCTACGTATAACACGATATATAAAACAATATACAGATGAGATTGCATTAATTCACAAAATCCCAAGCAGTCCTTTAAATAGAGACGAGCAGCACAAAGAATGGCTTCTTTGCTAAATAATTGCCAACATTTGCCCAAAAAATCCGAAGTAGAACATCACGAGAGGAAAATCTAGATTAGACTTTGATTGTACTAAATGATTATTTTTGGATAGAGGCATCAACAATGTCACCCAACGTGGCTGGCAGGAACCAAAGCATGTACAGCAAGGAGCTTCCTGTCCCTGGATTGTGTGTCTCCGGTATGAACACAGGCTGTACATAAAAACCATTTTCCATCTCAAACAAAAATAGTTCTTGTTTTAGAACGCAAAGAACGGGAAGCAGAGACTGCAGCCCTGACTCACTGGTAGAGGTTTATCTTGGCCTGTGCATGAATCATTGAATGTATATTTGGCTCACAAAATGGCTGCCTCCACTGAGCGTTTGAACAAGAGTTCACTGCTGTGGCTATTACAGATAACACTAAATTCTCTCTTAAAGGCCCTGCGGAGGCAGACATGACCTATGATCTGTAAAAGAAACAGATTATGGAAGCGATGTTCCAGGAAAAAAACAACCATTACAAGAGCAAAGGACAGAATGGAGATAAAGAGAGAAGTCATTTATTAATATCTGCTAACAAAAAGCTGTTTCTATGACCCTTTGGATTTTGAAACCTAAATGTGTTAGCAGAAGTGACCGGGGAGGGTGAGATATATAGATATAGATATATATAGATATATATATATATATATATATACACAATATCCAATATACACGGCAGGTGCACTAGGCCCAGGGAATTTGTACAAAAAACAAGGCATTGCCTGGCACTCTAGCCATTACTCAGTAACTAAATATGAATTTCTATCTTTAAAATAAAAATCAGAGAATTAGATACAAAAATCTGCAGAAATTTGATAAGCTGCTCCGCCAACATCAAGGCTTCTCTGTGGGAGCAGTCCTAACTCTAATCTTAACTCTAAATAGAGCCCTAACTTTAGGTCAAAAATCCAATTTCTTTTCAAACCAAGAGCATACCTCATGGAGGCTCCCTGGGCCTCCAATGCTCCTCTGAGACCACACCC
>WWET01002669.1:138448-186572 GCA_011038615.1 Limnodynastes dumerilii | reverse complement strand
GGAAGGTGGGGGGGGGGGGATAGTGTTGCTAGACAATCATGATTATCTAGTCACTTCACTTAGACAACTCAGTGATGTACAGTTTTACACTAAACTTAAGAATAATCCCAGTACAACATTCAATCTAGAATATAATGATAGACAAGAAAACACGGGAAAAGGGGGGGGGGGGGTAAGTGTTGTTAGACAAACATGATTATCTTTCAGAGTCACTTAGACAACTCAGTGATGTACAGTTTTACACTAAACTTAAGAATAATCCCAGTACAACATTCAATCTAGAATATAAAACCCTGATAGACAAAGGCAAAGACACAGGTGTCTTATCTAAAGATACATTCAATTTCCTGTCGGTTAAATATCCTATTGTACCTACATTTTATTATTTACCAAAGGTGCACAAGTCAAGTACCTCACCCCCTGGTCGTCCTATTATCTCGGGGGTGGGGTCCTTGACTTGTAATTTGTCTCACCTAGTAGATTGCTATTTGCAACCGTATGTAAAAAAAATTGAAATCATATATAAAAGATACCACACAATTTCTGTCTATGATTGAGCAAATCAAGTGGAAAGACAACTATTTATTGATTACATGTGATGTTGAATCATTATATTCAAATATACCGCATGGAAAGGGAATCAACACTATTAATTCCATACTATCCCAAGATCCCTCAATTTCGGATTCCTTACGACAATTCTTGGTTGATAGCGTTTCTTTTATTCTCACGCACAATTTTTTTCTGTTTCACGGTGATCATTATTTACAGGTTAAAGGTACTGCCATGGGAACCAGATTCGCTCCGAGCTATGCGAACCTCTATATGTGCCGTCTGGAAGACGAGCTCATATGGGGTGGTCCTTTTGGAGCGAATCTGGTTACCTATGGCAGATACATTGATGATTTATTCTTTGTTTGGGATGGGAGCGTTGATTCTGTTTCTTCTTTCATGCACTTTCTTAATCACAACACTTTTGGTTTAAAATTTACATCTAATTATAGTTCTGAGTGTATCCACTTTCTAGATATCACCACATTTATTGAAAATGGAAAAATTTATACTAAAAATTATAAAAAAGATGTAGATAAAAGCACCTTTTTGAATTTTAAGAGCTGCCATCTGAGTAAATGGAAGCAGAATATACCACAGGGACAGTTTCTTCGTCTAAGAAGGAACTGTTCCTCTATACATGATTTTCAGTCACAAAGTGCAAATATGAAAGATGCGTTTGTCTCACAGGGCTATCCTTTGAACATTATAAATGAGGCCTATACTAAATCTCTAGATACGGTGAGAGAATCACTTATATCTTATAAAGAAAAATCCACTGCAGGGATACAAAGAAATGATATCATGTTTATCACTCAATTTAATAATGAGGCAGAAAAAATTAAAAGAATCTTAAATAGTAATATACAGATTTTACAATGTGATCCAATACTGAAAATCCATTTTGAAGAGAAAAGACCCAAAGTTATATTTAGACGAGCTCATAATTTGAAGCATGCATTAGTAAAGAGCCATCTAAATACAGATCCACAGACTACATCCACTAACTGGCTTACAAATAAGCTAATTGGATGTTATGGCTGTGGGAGAAATCTATGCATTACCTGCAGATTTATTGATAAGGAACACCAAAGTTTTCATGTAATATCAGATAAGAATGTATACAGTATTAAGAGTTACATTAATTGTAAAAGTATTTACGTGGTATATCTAATTTCCTGTGGGTGTGGCATGGGCTATGTGGGTCGCACCACAAGAGAACTCAATGCTAGATTTTTAGAACATAGAAGAGGTATTCTCAATAACAAAACACATCTTCTATATAAACATATGAATGCAGTACATGGTGGAAACACTGATTCTTTGACAGTGAAGGGGATAGAGCATATTAAATACACTATCAGAGAAGGCAATAGATTCTCTCTTCTTTGTAAGAGAGAGTCCTATTGGATTTTTCGTTTAAACACATTAAGTCCGAACGGTTTTAATGACTCAATACAATTGGATCACTAGCCGGCTATTAATATATGTCTATTAAATCTCTAGTTAAAATTTGTATATGCATACATGAAACTTGTCATAAGTCTGGATATTAGAAGGTTTATTTCCTTTCTACTTGAGCATTACTATGGCTCGAGATACTTTAGCGATAAGCATGTCTCTGTGGGGTGAGCAACTGAGCCACATTACTAATGTCTTTATGACTAATTTTTATATGTGAAGTCTTTTCATCTATAAAAAACTCTTTGAGTGTTCTTAGATAGATGGCCATATAGATATTGTAGGGTCTATTTGCTAAAACAAACTTTCTGAAGTAAGTAAAATGTTTTTCTCTTTGTAAATTATAGATCTCTCAAGAAGAGTTGATTCTATATGTATGTTCATTCATTTGTATATCTATAATATTATGCAGGGCAGTTATCCCTAAATGGACATAATTATAAATAACTGTCTGTTTCTATATGAGCAGTTTTCTGTGATCTACTGCTTAAATGTTATACCTCTATTTCTCCATAAAAGTGTAAAACCTTAAGAATAGCTTAGTGGTAGGGTTCTATAGTGATAGACATGTCTCTGTGGGGTGAACAACGGAGCTATATCACCAATGTCTTTATGATAAAAAAAATTTTTGAGTGTTCTTAGACAGATGGTTATCTAGATATTGTAGGGTCTATTCTTTAAAACAGACTTTCTGAAGAAGATAAAATGTTTTCTCTCTAAGTTATAGATCTCTTAAGAAGAATTGACTCTATATATATATTGGTATATTTATAATATCATGCAGGACAGTTATTCCTAAGTAGACATAATTATGAACAACTGTATGTTTGTGTATGTGCAGCCATTTGTGATCAACTGCTTAAATATGATACCTCTATTTCCTCACAAAACTGTAGAACCTCAGGAGTAGCTTAGTGGTAGGGTTCTTGCCTTGGGTTAAATAGGTCAGGAGTTCTAATCCCAAATGAGACTATTATGAGAATTTTCATCTATTTTAGGTATAGTTCTATATTCATGTATATATATTTTTTTTTTCCTTCCACCAATGTGTATTTATTAGAAATATTTAGGAATTTGTCTAGATACCTGGTCTGCTGACACATCACAATTTTTGATGTTGACTCAGATTCAATCTGCTGGTGTTGAAAGATACTCATGACTATTTAAATGCTTTTTGTTTTTTCTTTTTCTTTTTTTATTGTTTAGTTATAATATTTTATACTGCTTTAGTTTAATGATGTTAAGTATTATTTAAGGTGCCATTACTGATTTTTGAATGTATGATATGCATAGTGACCTTTGGGTAATATATTCCTAGTGTAATTAGGAGTATTACTCCACTAATTGGAGAGGTGATACACCTGTGTCTGTAGGTTAAAAGAGCTCACTGGATGCATACCTTCCACTCTCTGACGAAACTCTGCTGCCTGCCTCTGCTACTCTCATCACCATCAGGATCATCTCTCACCAATTCCCATTGGACACCATTCCGGATTACCAGTGCTATTGTTGGACTTTATTCTTATCTCTTGACGAACTCTCTGGCACTTTCTCATTGTCATCACATTCTGGACTCATGTACATTCTCACTCCCGTATGCTCCCATCTGTGTTTTGCCACTCAATTTCATTAAACCCATCATTTATTCACCTCACATCTGTTGCTTCTCTGGAAACACAGGCAGATCCCACTAAAGATTCACAGTTCGTGACACATCTGATCTTGGAAGTGGGGTGGGGCCTGATTAGTACTTGGTTGGGAGACTACCCTGGAATACCAGGTGCTACAGTTTGTCTTCTTCATTTAACCAGGGACTATCTTTTGCCAACAACTCTTGACTTGTGCATAAGCTGCAATGCCACCTTAAGCACACTCGTCTTTGTCTGTGTCTATACCACTCTGAACATGCCTGATCTTGGAAGCGATGCAGGTTCAGGCCTCATTAGTACTTGAAATAGAGATGCAGGTGGAATTGGCATCATAGAGCTGCGCTAGTAGTGGGAAAAAAGAAAGTAAGCGCTAGGAGTCTATCTCCAGAAAAAATATTTTGACTTTAATATAATGATACACCACAAAAAAACATAAAAACTGTTAAAATAACATCAGCTGATCATAATAGATGTAACAATACTATAACTAGTCTTATCCCCCTTATTTCAGTTGTCCACCACAGTTACTGATTGATCTACACGTATCTGCACTGCCTAATAGAAGATCTCAATATCTGCCTTATAAGACTGCCTTGTTATATATGCCTGCTCTCTGTTTCTAGATCTACAATATTGGAACTATTTGGATCAATATCCTTAAAAATCAGCAACAATCTCAGATATTTGCTCACCTGCTTAAGGTCTATCTATATTTGTGACTGCTATACTCTTTGAGATCCACAATATTGAAGCTGTCTCCATTTACCTTTGGATCACTAATTCCATTCTGATAAACAAGTGCAGATTTCATCTATATATTATTCTAATCCTTGTCTGTTTGCTGCTGTAGGCATTAGCACTTTAGAGAGTAATTGTTTGACCATATCAGTGTACAACTGAAATAAGGGGGATAAGACTAGTTATAGTATTGTTACATCTATTATGATCAGCTGATGTTATTTTAACTGTTTTTATGTTTTTTTGTGGTGTATCATTATATTAAAGTCAAAATATTTTTTCTGGAGATAGACTCCTAGCGCTTACTTTCTTTTTTCTTTATCTAATTTTTAGGGTCTAGTCAACCCTGGTTTAAGCAGCTGGAGTCATCATCCATACGTTATTTAGCCACTTTTTCCCACTACTAGCGCAGCTCTATGATGCCAATTCCACCTGCATCTCTACTTCTTGTTTTTAAAATGGTACATGGCCTGTGTCACAAAACATACCAAGAAAGGCTAGAGGAGCTAAATGTGTATAGCTTGGAGCAGAGAAGGGAGAGGGGGGATATGATAGCAGCTTTCAAATATATCAAGGGTTGTGACCGGCTGGAGGAGGGTGGAATTTTTCAAAGAAAGAGGTGTAAAGGAACACGAGGGCATGACTATAAACTGGAGATTCAGAGGAAATGTGTGGAAAAATTACTTCACTGAAAGGGTGATAGATAAGTGGAATAGTCTCTCATCTGAGGTGGTTGAGGCTAACACAGCAGAACAGTTTAAACATGCTTGAGATAAATGTGGCACCCCTGGGGATTACTGGTAGAAGGTCACGGTGGCGACCTAGTGCTGGCGATGTGCCTGGCTGTGAGAAGTGTGTCCACAGCTGGTGGGGGAGCACGTGGTATTACCAGGCAACAGTCAGCTGGGGGGGAGCGCGGTGTGTAGCGCGAGAGTGTCCTTCTGGAAAAGTCGGCAGAGAGAGTTGTGCGTAGGAGGGTGTCGTTGGCAGTTGGTGTCTGAGCGGTCGGAAGGGTGAGCAAGGAGGAGAAAGAGGTCTGTCTGAGCAGTCGGAAGAGTGAGCAGGAAGCACCGGAGGTCTTTCTAAGGGGCATCGGGAGAGTGAGCAGAGAGGAGAAATCATCGGAGGTCTGTCTGAGGGGCAGGAGAGTGACGGCAGTTAAGCAAAGAAGAGTGTGAGAGAGAGCGCGGTGGGACAAGGACATCAGAGGATGGTCTGAGGTGATGCAGCTGAGGCACAGATTCCAAGAGCCTATCTGTTTAAGTATAATTTCACATTATAATTTCCAAAGGAAGTGATTTCAAAGTTGGAGTAGTGAAACTGGGCTGAGGTTTGGAGAGTGTGTTGGGCTGCTTAGACTTTGCAAGGGAACATAGTGAGATATAGGAAATTATATTTGTTGTCAGAAAAGTAACCATATACTGTGTGGAAGTTGAACATTGTACCTCAGAATATTAGTACATCAGCCAGTCAGTTTAACAGTTTGGACACAAAGTACAATAGATGAGATTAATGACGAAATATAGAATTTACTTTAGAGAATTATCTTGGATTATCCTTTCACTTGGACACAAGTTATACCAAACAAGTTTCACTGAAGAAAAGGTGAAATTTTTCCCAGTGTGATGGAAATTGCAGCTACATAGACTGCTTATTGAATGCAAGTTTAATGTATAACGTATAGTAACGATAGGATTTACTTTACATATTTTTGTCTGTATTTTAGACTATGTATGTAATGCTGTAATGTTATGTACCTTTGTTTATAGTGAATGTTTGAAAATTATAATTGTAACATTGAAGTTAACTGAAGAAAATAACAATAATTTTCTCCTCATCGTTGGTTCTGAGGGGAGAAAAATATTTTATTACAAATAATTGGAACCATTTATCTGATAGTTGTGAAAGTTGTTGTTTTAACTTTTCAATTTATATTCTTCGCTTGAGTTTAAGATAAATATATATTTTAAAGCACTATTTCACTTTGCTGACCATACTAAGTTTTCTGCCTATCTAAAACATACTGAAAATATTCATTAAAACTAAATTTAAATTCCAGCAGTAGCGTTCAGGTAAATTCAATTCTAAATCTCTGATACAGGTGGGTGTCACATAAATGTAAGGATATCCTAAATCTCAAACTAAATGAAGGGTAAATAGGGTCTAGGGTCAGTATAGTTTTAAATAAACAACTGGGCAGACTGGATGGGCCATGTGGCTCTTATCTGCCATCACTTTCTATGTATCTATTATTACACAGTATATACTATCTCACTGCCAATATTATTACACAGTATATACCATCTCACTGCCCATACAATCACATAGCCTATACCATCACACTGCTCTTATTGGGCCAGATCCTGAGCTAAGTACGCTAGAGTCACGTAACAATGAACGTACGTACCATCAGCGTAACTATGAACAAAGGGGCGGGGGCTTCCATATGAGACCCGTAATTACACTTTGAAGGCGGAGGGAGGCATTTAAATTGGACATTATGGGCCAAGTTAGGCCGTCATGTACGTAAATCCATTACGTACATCATTAATTACGCTATGAAAAGTTAAGGTTGGGTTTGAGCAGTATAAAAAGTTATGGTGGGATTTGGCCAAAGTACATACAAGCGTGGTGAGTGCCTAGGGGAGTGCATAGAAATTATGCTAGCGTAAATATGCTACACTATCTAACGTAATTAGCCTGTAAGTCTAGATTTACCCTATTATCACTCTGCCCATATTATTGAACTACTCATACTATTACACAGTTTATACTATCTCACTGTCCATACCATCGCTCTTCTCATACTATCACAAAGTGCCCATACTATTTCTCATACAACGCCCATACTATCACTCTCACACTTCCCATACTATCACTCACACACTGTCCATACTATCACACACAGCGCCCATACTATCACTTATACCCAGCCCATATTATTACTTATACAACACCCATACTATCACTCACACAGTCAGAGAATTAGTTCCATACATCTGTAGATATATGTTAAGCCACCAGCCACTTACAAGGCTTCTCTATTTTGGTGGTCCTAACTCTAAAACTGTCAGAGTTCCAGTTTCAGCCATATATCATGTATTTTTAAATTGAGAGCTCACCCCTGACAGAGGTCCCCAAGTCTCCAAAACAGCCACTCTGAAACAGCACCCCGTCAGCTGGTATCCCAGACAAGTTTTAAAACAAACACACAAAATAGAGGTTGCTCAAATCAAATTATAAGGTAATATTCAGTAGGTTCCTGTAAAGAAGGGGAGTTTACACAAATACAAATAGGAAGCCCAAACACTCTTGCAATTATCCAGCAACTAACCATAACATATTTATAAATACATGATATATGGCCAAAGTTGGGACTCTGACAGTTTTATAGTTAGCAAGGGAAAAGACGTTGGGGTTTCAAGCGCACTAATACTCTGCAAAAGCCGCAATCTAACAATAAGAGGTAGTAGGAATAAAAAGCGCTATTGCATACAGAAAAAGTTCTAACAATCTCCCGGATATCGTTTTCTTTTGCACCTCCTTTTCTTCTTTAAATATCCTTTCAAAGATGAACAGAAAAAGTCCACAGTACCTTAGGAAGATTCTTCACTGTTGGAAGTCGTATTATCCTTGTGTGGTTATGGTTGAGTGGTCCTAACTGTATTTCTCTGTGATTTCTTTTCTTCTTTTTTCTTTTTTCTCCAGGTCCAGGGATTCCCCGAAAAAGAAAAGATAGAACACTCCTTGTGTGGTACCTCAGGTAAGTCTGTGTATAGTATAATACTTGTTATATTCACACTTTTCTCATCTTGTTTGATATGCGTTGATTACAGATTTCTTTCTTGATTTTCCCAAGTCCTCCACTTCTTCCCTCTATCGCGACCAATCTCTTCTCAAGGTAAACAGAACAGAGAAAACTCCTCCTTGTGCGGCACTAAGGTAAGTATGATGTCATAACATACAGGTACTACTTACAATCTTTTCCTCTTGTATTGTATGCCTTGAGTGAAACTGTCTTTCTTTTCCTTCCAGTTCTTAGGTCTCCTCCCGTGTCTCCGCTGCCATGGACGGTGTCTCCCCCGAAAAGGGAACAGAACAGAGGCCTCCTTGTGCAGTACTGCAACCACAGGTAAATAGTAACAAGACAAATTGGGTACTCACATATTTCTCCTCTTGTATCATAAGTGTGGTAAAGGATTCTTTGTTCCTTTCAGATGCCGCGGGATTCTATCCCCTCCAAACAACCGGCTTCGTTCTCAAAAGGAAAGAACAAACAACCGCCCTCTGGGCGTAACACCACCAAACAAAAAGTGAGTGATCCTAATCAAAAATACTCACAAAATTCTCCTCTTGATTTCTCTATTGTAACAATAAATCCTTTTCACTTTTTCTCTTCCAGATTTGAAAGCCAGTGAAGATTTTGTAACAGCAAATACTTTTTCTTCAAAAATATTTTTATTTTCAATGCAAATAAAAAACAATTTCTTTCTTTTTCCTCAATAAAAAACAACAAAATATCTTCCCATAAGAAGCAAGAATAAAAATAAAAATAAAAAATAAAAATAATTTTTTTTTCTTGTCACAAAACTGGTTGTTTTTCTTATTGTTTTGTCTCTATGGGTCCTGTGAACCGCGTAACATCTGGAGGGCGCATGCGCCCTCCGTTCAGTCAGGTGATTTACGCACCTTGCGTGCGTAAATCACCTGACGCTATTAATTCAGGATCCGGTCCAGAATGGTAAATACACTTCAATACTACGATATGGGTTAAAAGGGCCCTTTTAAAACCTCCAAAATCGAGAGAGGAAGAAGAATGGTGAAGAAGCAGGTAAAGATGAATGGATAAATAAATAAACAATGTTGCTCCCAACGTGTTTCAAGCAGCATGTGCTCTGTTTCAAGGTATGGTCTGGGAACTGTGCGACTCTCCTTTTATCTGCTCCCAAACGTCATCATTAGTGGTGCTATACTTCGTATGATTGTTCTTATTCAAATCTACCTCCATTCTAATTATATCTTTTATTCCATCTTTCTAAGAACCCTTTTTCCTCAAGAATACCTGGAACTCTTCCTTATATTCAAGTTTTGTGTGCAGAAAACGTAAACAAAGTCCACGTGCCTGTTTTTCCTTCCCTGTTCTTCTTCTGCTATCTTATAACTGGTGTTACGCCCAGAGGGCGGTTGTTTGTCCTTTCCTTTTGAGAACGAAGCCGGTTGTTTGGAGGGGACAGAATCCCTCGGCATCTGAAAGGAACAAAGAATCCTTTACCACACTTACGATACAAGAGGAGAAATATGTGAGTACCCAATTTGTCTTGTTACTATTTACCTGTGGTTGCAGTACTGCACAAGGAGGCCTCTCTTCTGTTCCCTTTTCGGGGGAGACACCGTCCGTGGCAGCGGAGACACGGGAGGAGACCTAAGAACTGGAAGGAAAAGAAAGACACTTTCATTCAAGGCATACAATACAAGAGGAAAAGAGTGTAAGTAGTACCTGTATGTTATGACATCATACTTACCTTAGTGCCGCACAAGGAGGAGTTTTCTCTGTTCTGTTTACCTTGAGAAGAGATTGGTCGCGATAGAGGGAAGAAGTGGAGGACTTGGGAAAATCAAGAAAGAAATCCATAATCAACGCATATCAAACAAGATGAGAAAAGTGTGAGTATAACAAGTATTATACTATACACAGACTTACCTGAGGTATCACACAAGGAGTGTTCTATCTTTTCTTTTTCAGGGAATCCCTGGACTTGGAGAAAAAAGAAAATAGAAGAAAAGAAATCACAGAGAAATACAGTTAGGACCACTCAACCATAACCACACAAGGATAATACGACTTCCAACAGTGAAGAATCTTCCTAAGGTACTGTGGACTTTTTCTGTTCATCTTTGAAAGGATATTTAAAGAAGAAAAGGAGGTGCAAAAGAAAACGATATCCGGGAGATTGTTAGAACTTTTTCCTGCATGTAATAGCGATTTTTCCCACTGCCTTTATAACTTCATATTTATATTGGAGTACCCCTTTCAGTTTGGAAGAGGTACACCGATTTTTAGGAAATTGGATGTGATTTCCAGTTAGAAGGGATCAGCAGCTGTGTCAGGGGGAGCGCGGTTCCATAAATTATTTTTTTATAGCCCATCTTAATTTGAAATAATTTCTTAGTAAATTATTTAATCTTGCCTAATTTAGGGTGTTTTTTTCTACATAAATGGCAGACTGGAATACAGCAGCTCCCTTTCCACAGTCTGCCCCACAATTAGCAATAAGACATGTCTGCCTCTGATCGCTAACACTGTTCCAGCTTACTTGTTTTAGGGACAGTGAGGTGCTCCTCCGGGAGTGAAGCACCGCTGTGACACGGCTTTGTTATTTTGTAGCGGACAGGGTGGATTATAGCCTTGACCTACATGCTGCCATGAGAACTACCAGTGTTACACGCAGCAGGAAAAGACCCTAGCAGTATGTGAAGTTCTCCCTCTGAGGTTGTCTGGTTTCCCTCAGCTGTCTGCTAATTAGTCTCCCTGGCCTGAGGTTGCTGCTGATTGGTGGAAGGTCTTTTAAATAGTTTAGCCCGGGAACACTCCCCTGTCGGTTATAGTGTCTGGTGTATACCTGCGTCCGATCGTGTGTTCTCCTTGTGCTTCTGCCTTGGATTCGTTTGGTGTAATTCTTTGTTTACCCTTTGTTACCCTTGCCTGCCTCTGTCTCGTTATCTGCCCTGTCTGTGGTTCTCAGTGTGCGGCGCAGGTGACTTGCTGCTCATGCTGGCAGCTGGGCTCCCTTGTCCGGTACAGCGTCGTCCTTGTCGAGTTTTGTGTGTTTTCCATCTCTCACTTTCTGTACCTGCTCTGAGTTTTCAATCTACTCAGAGCTCTGTTTTGTGCCACTGTACTTTCCATCTCTGCAGTGAGTATTCCACTGTGTTTACCATCCTCGCAGTGTGTGTGTAACCGCTGAGTGTACCATCTTTCAGAGTTTGCTGTGTCTGTCATTCCTCACCCTGTGAAACCTGACTTTGATTACTCCTCCACTGTTGTCAGCTTCAGTGAGTAGCATGTGGTGTGTATCTGTCTCTGTTACCCTGCTTATTATTGCATTGTAGCCTCCAGTGCCAGCCTCTTAAAACATGCCTTTAGAGTAGTAAAAAACAGAGGGATAATATAACCTTAAAGGGACTTCTTACAGAGCAAATATCAACGGAAGATAGCAACATCTTAACACAAAATGTTACCATCTGTACCAAAAAGCTAAAGTGTATATATAAGTAAAAACATAATACTGGTAATTAATGGTAGATAGCATTCCCATAAGTTAGAGACACACAAACAATAAATAATCAAAAATGTAGTGACATAATAATAAAGAATATACATCAAAAAGACCTTGCTATATCCACATAAATGGTATATTACCTTTGCTACAATGTCATTCCCCACATAGGTAGACAAGTTCTTAAAACACGCCTTTAGAGTAGTAAAAAACGGAGGGATAATACAACCTTAAAGGGACTCCTTACAGAGCAAATATCAACGGAGGATAGCAACATCTTAACACAAAATGTTACCATCTGCACCAAAAAGCTAAAATGTATATATAAGTAAAAACATAATACTGGTAACCCATGGTAGATAGCATTCCCATAAGTTAGAGACACACAAACAATAATCAAAAAATGTAGTGGCATAATAATAAAAAATTAACATCAAAAAGACCTTGCTATATCCACATAAAAGGTATATTACCTTTGCTACAATGTCATAAGGATATGCATTCCGGACCTCACCTATGTTACCTCATGGTTAAGATCACATTTATCTATTAAAATCTAAATCCGGTATTAATGTACATGAAAGGATATAGGGAACATGATCAATATAGTGTTATAAAATTCTAATGAAAAGCGATATAGCTAATCAAAAAACTCTGAACAAATCTAATCCCATATTACACAATGCACCAGGGTGATCACAGCTGATTGAAATAATAACTGATAGATGATCATAAGACATATGTAAATGATAATAAAAATGAATAAAAACGACTTCCGGTTCCGGCTGAGATGTGAGCAGTCGCGTGTGACCAGAGCTCTGCAATACTCACCTCTATTGCGACCTCTCAGCAGCTGAAATCGGCGGTAACGGGCCAGCGGTGCACACTAATGGCTTCTGTGACTGTCTAGGAGTCAATGGACAGGTTTTTTCAGCCTGTCATGCCCGCGAAACACGGCAAACAGAGAGGTGAGGGGCAGCGTGCGGGACCCAAAATGGCGGCGGCAGCGGGAAAGCAGCGTCCAGGCCCAGATCATGAAGAGCTCTTTCACACCTCATCACCACCCCCCAGCCCCACTAAAGATTGCTCAAGTTCTCCAAATGCACCCACTCTTCCACCTGCCTCCTCAATTACCCCAGTGTCCTATGCTGAGGTAGTGCAAGCCATTACAGACACCATGGCCCCCCTGATGAAAGCACAGGCTCAACAACTTACTGAGGCTATCCAGGAAGTAAAGGAGCAAATGGTGCAAGTTTCCCACAAGTTGTTAACCATGGAGCAAAGAGTCGGGGAGTCATTTCAAGACATAGCTTCACTGAAAAAGCGCACTGATTTCTTATGCAAAGATCAGAAAGATATCTGGGGGAAGCTGGACGACCTGGAGAACAGGTCCAGGAGAAACAATTTGCGGATCATTGGCCTTTCTGAAACCCTCAAAGGCACAGCCCTCACAGATTTTATCAGCAGCACACTTCCAGCCTTGCTTAAAGTTGAAAAACGCTGTTCCCCCCTGGTGGTGGAGAGGGCGCACCGCATAGGTCCACCAAGGGACAACATGGAGACCAGACCGAGACCTGTGATCTTCCGCTGTCTCAACTATCAACATAAAGCCGCATTATGGGTGGCCAGCAAGCAGAACAACGGTATTACCTGGCAGGGGCACCAACTTCGGTTATTCCAGGATTACTCGATGGAAGTTACCAGGGCCCGGAAAGAATTTTCAGAGATCTGCACAAGCCTTGTCAAAGACGGAAGGAAGTTCGCACTGATTTATCCCGCCTGTCTGCGTGTTTTTAATGGGTCGGAGTACCGAGATTTCACCACTCCTCAGGATGAGAAAGCCTATCTCCAGGACTCACACTCATCACCATCAGGCGACGCCAACCACACTCATGACTGATAAGTATTGTGCCTACATATTGCGTGTTTGGCCCTAACTCAGAGGCATGTTCCCCGCCAACGCCGCTATTTCATTGATATTTCATTGATAAGTCTAAGTCCCCCCCCTCTAATGTCTCTTTCAACTACCCCGATTTGACACAGTTAAAACCCTATTTAGAGGTTGCTGTCTAGCAGCAGCTCCGGCCACAGAGTCATGGACATTGGTTCCTGAACTTTGATTCCGTATTCCGGAAGTCTGTTTGGCTAAAAATGGCAGAGGGAGGGATACCTTCCCACCTCTGGAATGCACCCGCTAACCCAGACAAGGGTCTAGCTTACCCCTCTCCCCCTACAAACTCTGACATTCTTTATGTCACGTTATATATGTGTTTAAATGTTGATTTTTTTTTTTTTATTGTTTTTTATCTGGTCTGTACGACATGTATTGCAGGGCACATTCAGGTCTATCACATGAGTAATAATTCAGTTCATGCTTGTGGTTGTTTATACATAGGCTCAGAGGTTCGCTACATAAGTCAACTAATCTTTGGCATTAATTAGATATGGTGTTTATAAAATTTGCCACTTGGAATGTGGGTGGGATACATTCTGCAATTAAACGTAGCAGGATCCTTGCCTATATCCGGAAATTGAGTCTAGATGTGATTTCTTTACAAGAAACCCACCTGTTGGATCCTGAAATTATAAAACTTAACACTATGGGTTATCAAGTTTTAGCTTCGGCTCCTTACAACTCAAGGGCTAGAGGGGTGGCTATATTGGCACGAAGAGAACTCTCATGTGATGTGCACTCTAAACATATTGACAAAGAGGGCAGATATGTTATCCTTGACGTAACCGTTTAGACAACCAGATATGTAATTTGCAATCTCTATGCCCCAAACCACTATGATAAATCTTTTTTTCAAAAGCTGCTAACATTGTTATATGGGTATATGGATGCACAATTAATTGTTTGTGGCAACTTTAATTTGGTGTCCTCCCTGAAGATAGACAGACAACACCCCACAAGTGGTAAAAGAGGATCCCCGAAACTGGGTATACCGCATTTCTCTAAGCGCCTACATTTGATAGATATCTGGAGAGCCAGACACCCGGATACCAGAAATTACTCCTGTTTGTCTGCGGCTCATGGTACTCTGGCTCGTCTTGATTATATTCTTATTGCTGGAATATTATTACCTAAGGCCCTCACGACGGAAATGAAACCTATTACTATCTCTGACCATTCTGTCGTGTGGGTCAAGATTGAAGGCATCCCTGACAGGAAGCCCTATATCCACTGGCGCTTCCCTACCCACTTAACAAACTCTATTAGATTTAGAGATATGCTTCGAGATGCATGGGAACAATATAGGTATAATAATAAGGATCAAACACCTGACCGGCAAATCTACTGGCAAGCCTTCAAGGCTGTTGTTCGGGGCTCTATCGTCTCTTTTATATCAAAAGATAACAAGAGAATGAATGAGAGTTATTTATTAGCCCAACAAAACCTCACTAAAAGTTTTCAGCTATATACATCTAACCCCTCTGGGACCTCCCTTTCTCTTTATAAAACCCATAAGACCCAATTTGAGGGTGTCCTGCAACGAATGGGGGATAGGTACCGTGCGAGCCGTAAATATAAATTTTACAAATGGGGAAATAGGACAGGACGGCTTCTTTCCAATTTGTTAAGGGGAAACCAGAAACCGACTGCTATAGTAGCCATACAGGATAAAGACAAAAATCTGGTAGTAGATGGCCCTGGAATTTTGTCGATTTTTAAGAGTTTTTATGAAACACTATATAGTCAAGACACTATTCATACAGACAAAAAACTGCAATTATGGAGCAATATAGTGACACCTAGTATTTCTTCAGCCCAGGCAGATGCCTTGATAGCCCCAATATCTTTGTTAGAAGTACAAAATGCTATAAAATGTCTTAAACCCCTCAAAGCCCCAGGACCTGATAGACTCAGTGGGGAATTTTATAGGATTTTAGCACCACATATCGGAGAAACGGTGCAAGCCGTATTCAACTCCATATTATCATCTGACACTATCCCTCATTACTTTAATGCGGCTATCATAAAGGTCCTCCCTAAACCTGGCAGAGACCCTTCCCTACCGGCCTCTTATAGGCCGATCTCATTCCTCAATGTGGATTATAAAATCCTCACGAAAATACTTACAGAACGCCTTAAACATATCCTCCCCCACATCATACATCCAGACCAAACGGGGTTTATCCCTGGGAGGCACTCGGTGATCAACATCAGGAAAGTTTTAGCGGCCATTCACCACATTGAAATGTACGAAGATAACACCTCTAAATTAATACTCTCACTCGACGCTGAAAAGGCGTTTGATCTTGTAACCTGGGATCACCTTTATGAGACGTTGACTAGATTCGGTTTCCCTGATAAATTTGTGTCAATTCTGCAGACCCTTTATTCCAACCCGTACACCCAAATTGTCAGTAACGGTCATATCTCTTCCCCTTTTTGTATCCAACGAGGAACCAGGCAGGGGTGCCCCTTATCCCCACTGCTTTTTGCCTTGGCTCTTGAGCCACTGGCAATAGCTCTCAGACAGTCTGTGCAGTATAGGGGTATACCTATACAGAACCAAGAGTTGAAACTATCTCTGTTCGCAGATGATATGTTGCTTTTTGTTGCGAACCCCGAACATTCTATCCCGGTTATTTTAGATATACTGCAAATCTTTGGCTCCTTCGCAGGGTATAGGATAAATGTTGGCAAATTGGAGGCTATGATTCTGTCTGGGAAAGAACACTTGTCGGTTAACTCTATTGTACAACAGACTTTTGCAATCGTACCTGCTAAATTTAAGTATTTGGAAGTTCAGGTCACCTCTAAAACGCAGGATCTGTACAAGGCCAATTATTCCCCAGTCATTAAAACCATTGGAAACATATTGAAGGGTTGGATGACTTTACCATTGTCCCTGTTGGGGAGAATTGCTGTAATCAAGGGAGTAGTCTTTCCTAAACTCACCTATTTGATTTAAATGTTGCCAATAATGCCCACTCTCTCAGATATAGCTGCTTGTACAAAAATGTTCTCGCACTTTGTATGGAATAATAAAAAGCCCCGCATAGCGCAGGCCCGCCTTCAACTGAAACGGGAACATGGTGGTTTGGGCTTCCCCGACATTTTATCTTTTTCTTATGCCACTCATTTCAGGTACACCTCAGATTGGTTGCTACATAGAGGCCTGTTTACAAACCAGCAATTGGAGGCAGCACTATTCCACCCTTTTGCTCCAGGAGCATTGCTACTCACACCAAAGGATCAGATCCCTGAGTCAATGTTAAATAACCTGCTATTCCATGATACCTTTAGGGCATGGAGAGCAGCCCACTCCAGGTGCAAAAGTAACCTGGTGGTTTCCGGCATTGCAAGAAAAGGGTATTAAGTCTATCTGCAACATTTTTGATCCGGGAGGCGTAATATACTCTTTTGCACAACTGAAGGGCAAATTTGAACTACATAATAAAAATTTTTACATGTATCTCCAGGCACGACACTATGCCCAGGTGACAGCTTCTACACTTAGAGACTCTCCAAACCCTATTGACACAATCATGAACTATCTTCTCTGCCACCCTTTCCGTATTAGGCACGTTGCAGAGGTCATTTCGGCCACGGAGGGGGAGGGGCTCTGTCCTGGTCCTGTATTGGCCTGGACCAGAGATGCCCCAGTGGGTGTTACGTTAACTGACCCCCTTAAAAATGATGACAAAACTATGCGTGTACTGGGCTCCTCTCCACTCCAGGATGCATAGGGTCTATATTTCATAGGCCCAAAGAAAATATATGGTGCAGGGGGAGACTGGGTCCTGCCCAAAGTGCCACTCACCCAAGGTCACATTCATTCACAACTTTTGGGAATGCAGGAAAATTTGCAAATTTTGGGATAAGGTCCTAGCTTTCATAAAGTAAATTTTTTAATGCCAACTTTCCAAGAGTTTCTTGGCCTTGATATGGGCAGATTTTACTGAATGGACAGGATTCCCGGGGGTAAAAGATGATATTCCTCTCCTCTCCCTGATAGTCACTACAGCCAAGAAGGCGATTCTGAGATGCTGGACTAAATCGACTCCCCCATTCTTGGATGGGGGGAAAGACCTGCTACTAGAATATCTGTACATAGATAGAAGGGACATCAGTAAGGGTGTGTATAAATTTTACAAAAAATGGGGTAAATATATTGAATCCCTTCCAATTGAACAACGAGAACATATCCTTAAACTATTTGAGTCCACGGAGTGGTATATATATAAATATGGAACCTTTACCTGGTGTAGCCAAATGGGTGTTGTGTCCTCCTAAACTTTCTCGCCTTGCATGCGAAATGACAGTGTTCGGGTATCATGGTTTACCAATGCAACTTAGTAAGTTTGTGCATCCCTCGGAGTATGTTAGCAATTGCCTTCATGATTATAGCATGTTACACTATGTTACATTATGCTGCCCTGTACTTTTTATATCGTGTTACCTTACCATACCCCTCTTCTGACATGCCCATGTCGATGCAGACCAGACACTGTAAATAGTTCTGTGTTTAGCGTTAGTTATGCACTTACCTGTCCCTGGGATGCGGCCCTCGTGGTTAACCCCAGGTACATGGGCTACTAACGTATTTTTCTTTACCCTAACTTACTGTGTGCCTCGTTATTTAGCTCATTCATAACACTTGCAGTAGTTGTTTGAACATAGACCGTACTCTTGTCTATGATGTTCTTGAATGTCCTAATGTTTATCTTTGCATGAACTTTGTATGCTATCTGGAAAACTTGACATTTATCTTACATTATCTATGCAACTGTAAAGGAAAAACAACTCAATAAAAAGTGTTTAAAAAAAAAATGAATCAAAACAAATACAAACAATAGGTCCGTCTTACTTATAGAATTAGAAATATGACAGAACGAGTGTGAAACCATAAAGTGACTAGAAGTGCAAAATATATATGTGATCTGTATGAAATCCTCCTAATGGGGATCCGCTAAAAGACCGCCTTGGTCAATAGACTGGAACTAATCAAAAAGTGCAGGATATAGGTGACTAGTGACTGGTTATGGATATCCCCAGTTCACATGACATAAGGATACTTCACAGTGTGAAAGGGACTTTATATAACGTTCCCCGGTTCCATGGAATTTTTTTTTTAACCATAACAGTATGTTGGGTATGTATATGTGTGGTGTGGGGAGATGAAAACTCCCATTGAGATAGTGACTTAAAGTGCAAAGTGCTAAAACCTATAGGATTATAGTTGTACCCTAAGAGTGGCCTGATAAAAACTAATGGTCCTAATATTTCAGAGATAAAAATTGAATCAGGGGGAGGGGGGGAACATTACCTATAACATTCAAAGAAAATAAATAAATAAAAGGATCCTTAAAAGGTCCAAACTCCCTCTCATTAACAGTACCTACCTCAACCATGCATGGGCAGTGAAATTTAGGGGGGGGGGGGAGGGATACCTATAAAATACAAAGAAAATAAATAAATAAAAGGATCCTTAAAAAGTCCAAACTCCCTCTCATTAACAGTACCTACCTCAACCATGCATGGGCAGTGTGAAGAGGATAGGAATAAAATGGAGGGGATGATGAATATAAGTAAAATCTATATGGTTCTTAAATAAAACAAAGGTACTAAAAGGATCCTTAAAAACAAGATTATTTTTGGGCATAAGACAAGTCCAGGGTACACGCAATCATATTATACCAACATAAATTTCTAACCATAATTTTCTGACCAAAGTAGAAAACGGCTATTATTGTCTATCCTTCCTGGGGTGAACCGGGGGTAGCAGAGATATGGGACAATGTAACTTACAGTACCTAGTATTCCCAGGGGGTCACCTCCCCTGGTACTGGCTGGGCCCACCTGGGACATTGTCCCATATCTCTGCTACGCCCGCTTCACTCCAGACAGGGTAGACAATAATAGCCGTTTTCTGCTTTGGTCAGAAAATTATGGTTAGAAATTTATGTTGGTATATTATGATTGCGTGTACATGTCCTAAGTGCTGAAACAGCTGTCGGGTGAGCGGTAATGCTTGGTGTCTCCTACATATAGCGTGCTCTTATGGCTATATTCTTCTAAACTCATTTATTGAGTCTCCAACATAAACTGTTGTTTTCAAGCCTATACTTGCATGCCATCCTCATTATCGTTTGGAAGGACTCACTGTTTATGATTATTATATGGATTATGTATGGAATTATTACCCAGCAAGTATCTCTCTACTGCCTCTGACAATCTATCTTGTTTTTAATGAGAATACTGTACATTTTTTCTGTGTTGTGATTCTTTGCACTATACTTTGGCACTGTTTGTGGAGTACATTGTGATGTCTCTTTGTACTGAATAAATATTTTTCTACTTTCTGATCTTTGGAGTGCTGACTTAGTCTCAGGATAGACTACTTTGTGACTATAGATATATAGATATATATATATATCTCCAAGAGAACGTCACATTAAAAATATAACAAAAAGCTGCTCTGGGTGCTATCCACAGTGTTTAGAGGTAGCACATGTAGGAGAGATGAATACACACCAGAGACTTGTAGTAGCTGAAGTAAAATGACGTTTTAATGTCCAAAATAAGTTTCACAAAGTCAACATAAGCAGAGCATGGTTACACCGACGTTTCAGCCTCCCGTATGGAGATTTTTATTAGGGCATCAGTAAAGAAAAAGGAAGAAAAAGAGCAGGCAACATCCAGATATAAATAGAGGAGAAAAAGGCGCAGTTACTTACCACCGCCATGATCACAGCTGTCAAGATGTGTTTTCAGGGTAATAGCCCAGACGCATCCGATCCCGAGCCTGCGCGTTATTTTTTTATTTATTTTTTTAACTGGACCATTTGATACTTGATTTTTTAAAATTGTTTATAACCTTATCATTTTAGATGATCAGATTCCACACAGCCCATTCTCCCTCCTACATTTCCTATTTGTTTGTATCACTCACACACAGCCCACCATACTGACACTCACACTGCCCACCGGGTGTGGGGCTCTGGTCCGAATGGCTTATTTTCGAATCAGCCCGTGCTATTAAATGGTAAGTAAAAAATAGTCCCCACTCCTTTCCCTAATTCTAACCCTAACCCTCCCCTCTCACTACCCTCACACTGCTTTCCTGGCAGCCTGACCCAAACCCTCCCTTACTTGCACCCTGACCCTAACCCACCAGCTCCCGCAAAATGGCCCTAACCCTCCCTCCCCTGCAGCCTGACCCTAACCCTCCATCTCCTGCAGCCTGACCCTAAACCCTCCCTCACCTACAGCCTGATCCTAACCCTCCCTACCCTGCACAGATAGTTTACTCACCTGTCCCTTGGTCCAGTAATATCAGAGGCAGAAGTGCGGCAGAGAGATATCGCCATTTCAGAAGGTAAATGGGTGAAGTATGCGGAATTTCATACTCATCCATTCTAAAAAAAAAAATAGAAGCTCAGCTTTATTCGAAATAGGGACATCCGAAAAGGAACTTTCAGATGTCCAATTTTGCAAAGTAGAGTTTCTTAGTGGGGAGTGACAATGCTGCCCACCATACTATCACTGATATGAATGGTGGCAGGTTGTGAGAAAAGGGCAGGGTGGATGACTTACAATCATTGAGTCACAAGCACCTGAATAAAAGTGCACTTTGATATTCTATAGTGTTCACTACAGAAGCAGTTTCTATATACCACAATCCTAGTGCAGTTAAATCTATACTCCTTTTCAATCATTGAATGTCTCCAAGATACCACACCAGAAATACCTAAATAAGTGAGTGGCATGTGTGCCTCCTTCTTTCTCACAAATTATCATTTTTACCCTGTTAGTTTATCATTTAAAAAAACATTTTTTTTCCTTCTGTTGTACCTCCTAATTCCAAGAGATATGCTTACACTTTCTGGTTCTGGATATTGCAGCATTATAACAAGCAGTGTTCTTGATTCAGTTCCTCTACTGTACTTTTCACATATGTGCACTGGAAAATTATTATGCCCTATGGTATTACTCGCCAGTCCTAAAGAGACACCTTAACACACGGAGATATGTAGTTTGCCAATATCATATAACCTTTAGCGGTTACATTCAATAAAAAATTATCTTTGAATCTAAATGTTTCATAAAATAATTTGTGACAAATCCACAGGGATACACAATGTGTTAAAATGCAACCATACAAAAATGACATAACATAATAGTACTGTTTAGACAGTTTGGTTGCAATTGGAAATAAAGGTTCACTCAATTTGCAAATTCTCAAATTGGTCATATTGGCATATGACATACAAAGTGCATCTGATGGATCCACTGCATTCTCAATTTTGTATGTGTGATGGAAGTCTACACCCCTCATTCGTACAGAGTTACAATCTATATAGTATACTACCATAACATTTCCACACCATCATCAAACAAAATTGTGGCAGTGCAGTGAATTGTATAAGGACTGAAATCAGGCCTCGTTGTACAGTTTACATCCCTCCCCCCAGAACATAAGCGTTATGCTTTTCGTTCTACACTACGCTCCGCTGTCATTATTAGACTAACTCCAGCGATCTCCCCATATTCCCATCTTTTCCACCTTCTAATAGCTCTTATTAGGGGAAGGAAAAAGGGGGTATATATGGGAATGTGAGAAGGACTGAAGGGCTAGAAGGGTTCTGGTGGCCGGGTCCCTCGGTGTCCGGAGCGGTGGCCTCGGGGAATCCCCAGCTGATTTCCCTCCAGGGGCTTGACGAATCTCTGAGGATTCCCCAGCAACCAATGGTGAGGCAGCACTGGTTCACAGTAAAGAGCCAATCAGGGCACCACATCTCTGGCTCCGCCCCATCACAGCAGTATATAAGGAGCTGCTGTGAAGACAGAGCTGGAGTGGTGATGGGGAGCAGGGGCGAATTGGCAAAATAATGTGGCCCTGGAAAAAATTCAGGAAGTGGCCTCATGTGGGTGGGACCAAATCAATTCTAGGAGGGGTCAACAGGAAAGTAAGCTGAAGTAGCACAATAATATTAACCCCTGTCCTAAACCATAAATTGTTAAACTTTATTATAATTGTAGTAAAACTGCGAACTAACTAAAAACAATAAGTGCATCCCATATATACACACACACACACACACACACAGTGTACACCCCATAAACACACTTACCGTGCACCCTATATACATACATACACACACACACACACACACAATGCCCCCGATATATACACACTCACAGTGCCCCACATATACACACACACAGTTTTTTATATATATATATATATATATATATATATAAACATGGCCTGGCACTCTAGCCATTACCCAGTTACTAATCAAGATCTTCTATCTATAAAATAAAAGTCAGAGAATTACTTACAAATATCTGCAGACATGTGATATAAGCCACCCGCCATTACAAGGTTTCTCTGTTAGGTGGTCCTAACTCTAAACTTTAGAGTCCCAATTGTGGGTCACATATCAAATATCTTTCTAAACTAAGAGCTAACCTCTTAGGAGATCCCTAAGTCTCCAAAACAGCCACTCTGAGACCGCACCCCCTCTCAGCTGCAATCCCATGTTTGTTTTTTGTGCAAATTCCCCTTGCCTTGTGTACCTGCTATATAAATTATTTTATAAACTAATTTGAAGCAGCTTCTATCTTGGATGTATATGTATATATATATATACATATATGTCAGCAATTATTTGAGATAGCTGGAGCGCCGCGGATACCAATCCGTATTGTATGTACTCTGAATATAACATAAATAAATAGCACGGTAGTTTCTTAGTCTTTTATTACATTAGTGGCTTGCTATATGTTGTAAGATACACACACACTATTACCAACGTAGCCAGTCTGTGTAGCCGACATCGACTATCAGTTTAATCGAGTGACATTTCTGTATTTATTTTATTTATTTATATGTTAGAATTAAGTTTATCATAAGGCACATCCTCTATCTAAAGGAAAAGGAAAAGAACTTGCTTGTGTAAATGAAACTCCTTCATATTGACATTCTTCTAATGAGACATCGGTGCTTCCGTCCTGGCTCCCTGCAGGGACCACATCCGAAACTTAATTGCCAGCTTCCGTTGATCTATAAATTACCATAGACTTCAAAGGCGCCCCTATTAGTGCTATCCCTGAGGAAGTCGACGCAAGTTAATGCCAAATTTTGCGGACGAAACGCATTGTATTAAGGCGCTAATACATTGGGTCATCTGTAACATTGCCCTTGAACTAGGATCACCAGCTTGTGCGCCCGAGGTTTGGACGCACATCTGAGAGGAGGACCGGCTTTGGTGATAGACTACTCCTGTGGCCGATAGACTGAATGCAGATAAGACTCCAAAAATGATTACCACTATATGCTTTTTTTATATCTGTTTAATGGTACGCAGCCATTTTTTATTCCGCTTGAAGTAAATTCATTTTAAATGAAAATGCACGATGTCTCTGTGAAATCTTTATCTTGCATGTATCCCGCGGTGCCGCTCAGCAACTGAGGAGTATTTAAAATGCATATAAAAATATATATTGCGGTACACTTACATCCTACCTTTATGCACAGTGTGACCTTTTTAAGGCGGGGACAAATACACCAACGAAAGTTATACCTACTCCCCAGATAGATAATCAGGCTGAAAGTTTAGGAGAGAGACTTGGGGCTAGGAGTAAACAAGTAGGGATTAATTATTTTTTCTCCAGGGGCCAGAAAAGGGACCTGTCACCACCCCTACCCCTGTCCAACCCCTACGAAGTATTAATTACGAGGTCACCCAAACGACACAAAGATCTAGGGGTACAGGGATATAAATAAACATAAGAAGGGTTTAATAACTAACAATTCAAAAGAAATAATGTATTTATCCGATAAAATTTTAGAACCAGCACAAATGTCACTTTTAAAAAAAGGCCTATCATTTACACCTTGTACCCAACCGAATTTGTTCGAGCTCTTTATGGAGCTAAACAAATACGTGAGGACCCTTTGTAGAAAGAGATATTTCTTGACTAAACAAACGAAAAGGTACGATCCTGATCTTGAACCCATTTTTCTTGATAATGATGAAATAAACTGTCTTGCGGATTTGGAAGACTTATATAAAGAGGGAGGGGACGTGCTCTCTTGTGCATCCCATAACCCTGTTTTTGACATCAGTAATGCTAAACTCAGCAAAAAAGATCTTTAAACCGGAATCAAATTTTTTTCCGGTCAATCAAAAAAGTATTGCCATCCAGAGCTTCTATAGAGCAACCCTCAATGATTTTAAAAGAATTTGTATCGCATCAGATCCAGCCTCCCTTAAAAGAACCAAAATAAATAAAGATAATCTTTCAAAATGGGAGCGTAAGGCTCTCAAAAAATTGAGTGATGACTCTTCAATATTTCACTTTTTAGTTAATACACATCCGGTTACTCCGATTTTTTATTATTTACCGAAAGTGCACAAATAACTCACCTCACCACCAGGACGTCCAATTATTTCAGGGATAAATTCACTCACTTCTAATCTGTCAGCATATGTCGATTCTATTTTGCAGAAGTATGTCATATCACTCCCATCTTACGTTAAAGACACTATGCATGTTTTACATTTTTTTGAAAACTTTACATGGTGTTCCACTTATTCCTTTCTAACCCTGGACGTAAAAGCATTGTACACACATATACCACACGACTTGGGAGTTAAGGCTGTTGACTTATTTTTGTCTAATGATCCCGAAATTTCAGGAGCCCAACGACAATTTATTTTTGATTCCATCACTTTTAGTTTGTCACACAACTATTTTCTTTAAGGCACTGATCACTTTTTACAGATCCTCGGTACCGCAATGGGCACCAAGTTCGCTCCGAGCTTTGCGAACCTTTATATGGGTATGTTTGAAATTGAATACATCTGGCAAAGCGTCTTTGGAGCGAACTTGGTGCACTATATGCGGTACATTGATGATCTTTTTATTATTTGGGAAGGGGAAGCACTTTTGGCGGACACTTTTGTTCAGCTTCTTAATACTAACCCGTACAATTTGCACTTCACTCACACTTTTCACAGGAGCACAGTTAATTTTTTGGATATCACACTCTCTGCCAGTGGGAACAGGGTGACCACAACCAATTATAATAAACCCATGGACGCTGCAAATTATTTGCATTTTCGCATCACAGACCGTGGGTTAATCACATACCTAGAGGTCAGTTCACCCGTTTGCGCAGAAATTGTTCCAACCCAGCAGATTTCAAGATTCAAGCAGACAAAATGTATATGGACTTTAGAATGGACTTTCTATATGGACTTTAGAAAAAAGGATTACCCTGACGGTATCCTGGAAAAAGCTTTGGGGCATGCCGAAACTTTAAATAGGTCCGAACTCTTAATACCTAAATCAAAGAGAATGACCAATATAACACGAACAAAAAGAGATATTAGATAAGATTCCATTTATAACTAGATATAACACCAAATCGAGACAAATCTCAAATATTGTCAAAACCAACTTTTCTCTTTTGAAACAAGATAATGTGTTGGATCCCCAGTTGGATGAGAACCCAACCATTATTTTTAAGAAAAATAAGAATCTTAAGAATCTCCTGGCCCCGAGTAGGGTCCTGGAGAGGAGACAAACAAGTACTCATGGTAATATGGTGGATAATAAACAGCTAGGCTGCTATAAATGTAGGAAAAAAATATGTCTCACTTGTGCATTCATGGTGGATGCAGCTAAAACCATATCCACCTCCAACTTGCGCGTGGACTTATGTCATTTACGTTTTACAGTGTTCTTGCCACATGCAATATGTGGGCAGGACCACGCGCAAGCTGAAAGATAGGTTTCGTGATCACAGAGGTCAGATAATAAAAAAAACCACCACACACAGTCTGTATAAACACATGACAAATGTACACAATGGTAACCCCAAGGATATTCAATTATATGGGGTTGAACATATCAGTGTGAGGGATAGAGGGGGGGATCGCTTCACCACTTTGTGCCAACGTGAGGCCTTCTGGATATTCCAGTTACAAACTTTATATCCAGAGGGCCTCAACGACACAATTGAATTCAAAGACACCGGTTTTTGAGTTGGATGGGTAGTGTATACTTTAGCGCATCAATTGAATTGTGTATAAACATTGTATTAGTTTAATAGCATTTATTATCTGTGAATGTTGTATATGAGATCCAACATTCGAATTCATAATTACTCATATGCTTATGGTCATTATATGTTTACTGTTTCTATTTTTAATGGATGATTTATATGACTTGATCTTTTGTATATAGGATAAATAGAGTATAACTTTATTCATTAAGTACGTATGTACGTGGGAGGTATAGGAATGGTTTTTTCCACGTTTATATAACCTTACAATATCCCTAATAAGATCTAGGGGTATAATAATGAAAAAAATATATGAAAAATAAAATAAAATAAAAATAAAAACAAATAAGTGTTACAAATCAATTTTAACATGTGTATTGTACCATAAAAAACCTTTAACTTAGAAATCGGTATTGGAGCTCTCTTATATATATTTTAATACCAAACTCTGATCCCGATTCGAAACCATCTCCAACAATGGTTCTGATCAAAACAGGATCAAATTTGTATTGAAAATACTAGAAATTATAAACAAACTAACCCATGAACTAATTGCCAGTTTTTTGGATTATTATTGTGGGTGATCAAAAGATGTACTGGGCTATTATTAATGGACGAAATTCCACCACTGTACTTGGATTTATAATGTGGACGATTCAAGTAATTAAGAACGTATACTATTTGGAAAATATATTATACCTACCCATCCATATTATCCGTGTTTTTTGTGCTGTTCTCATATGGAGTTTATTGTCCAGACTAAAAATCTTTGGTTTTTTCTAACATGCTCATTATAATAAATAGGCAACCAAGTGTAGTATGATTTGTTTTAATAATTTGAAAAAATATCTTTTCACACATTTTTATAAATTTCTTAAAAACTCACAAAATATGCTATGACAATGAGAAGTTCTTCTTTTAGGTACCTGAGTATCCGTTACGTTGCAATAATAAAAACAAAAATGTACTAATCACCTCTACTCTAATTACTAACACATGGTGAATAAGTACTTAAGGATCCAGAGACCAGAAGCATCCATAATGCTTTGAAAAAGTCCCGGGAGCGGGATGAAACGCGTAAGCCCATAACTCATGTACTGAGTATCTGTGACGCTACACAAGGCACTTGCACTTTAGAGAGACGGCGCTTGTTGCTGCACATATAGAGGCACTGACACCATGACTCCACAGCTTCTCCTCCCTCATTAGCCCTCCAGCGGACCGAAAGCTATTCACTCGCAGGTATCGGGGCACTTCCTGGATCTGAGCACACAAAGCCCAGCTGAAGCGCGGTCACTTGCTGTCCGGACAGACGGAAGAGGGTAATTACCACATAGTGGACTTCATCTTTATTTCTCTTGAGAGGAGATTGTGTATACCTTCGGTGGCAGCAGCAGCACCATTCATTGTGGATTTCAAGTCCTAGTTGAAGGAGATTCCCTGGGTCATATCCCATTGGTGACCAATAAGTGACTTTTGGGTGTTTTTCCAATCTGTGACATTGTTACACTGCCATCTTTAAACCTCCTAAATATTGGATACAAATACTGTGCACAGGGATACATTGTATCATACAGAAAGCGCTGATACTAACTCTAGCTGCCTCACAGCTGTCAATCACTACGGATACATGTGTATCTAAATTCACATTTACTCAGTAACATATTGTTTGATGTTTTTATTTATTTGTGTTTTTAGTATAATAAAAAAAAATTTCATCTAAATCTACACTTGGTTGCCACCTGAGTTGAATTTGGTGAATTCATATATACTAAATTTCTTTTTCCTCGCTGTGATTACACTTTGTGTGTTTGCTTCTTGTTTGACCTTTTTATAACACATACTGTTAACAGTGTTATATTTATGAGGTGAAGGGACGCTACTTATCACATGTAATATCTACAACACATTGGGTGATTTCCCTACCATTTTGAATTTACTACACTATATTTTGTTGTGATTTTTCTCTCCCTCCCTCTTATTTTCTATCCTATTCCATCATTGAGCCTTGATAAGGAGACAACATCCTATTATACAACATACAATACGGATTGGTATCCGCGGCGCTCCAGCTATCTCAAATAATCACTGACACATTTCAATCATCAAAGGGTCTGGTACTACAGCAGACCCAATTTGAGAAAGGACGCAGCCCCACTAAATAAGGAGGATACACCTGATTAATATTTATACTCCTTGCAGTAAAGGAGGTGAATCAATAGATGTGCGCTTGGTGAACATTTCTTTCCATATATATATATATATTTTCCAATTACTATAAACATTTTGTTCAAGGATTTTCTATTCTTAATATAACTATCACAGATATTACAGAAAAAGTGGGAAAGACCATTGTAATTAGAAGCAAAGGTACATTAAAGCATTCAAACAGCTGAAGAATGCATTTACATCAGCATTTGTGTTGCATCATCCTCATCCTGAATTGGCCTTTTTCACAGAGATAGATGCATCAGATGTGGATGCTGGGGTTATCATTTCTTAGCAAAATCCACTCCAGACTCCACCCCTGTGCCTTCTTATCGAGGGGGTTTTTCCTGAGCGGAGTGAAATGATGTGGACAATAGGAAGTAACTGGCCATTAAAATAGACTTTGAATAAAGGAGGCATTGGCTGGAGGAGGGCAACTTATGTGATTACAGTCTTCAGTGACCACAAGAATCTGGCCTTTATGGAATCTGCAATACAATTAAACCCTAGGCAAGCTAGGTGGTTGCTCTTTTTATTCGCTTTCATTTTATTAGAACCTATGGACCAGTATTTCTGAATAAGTAAGTATATACTTTGCTTCATTTCTTTTTGTCCCTAGTTCTTTGATTATTGCCGGACTCGCTTAAAACCTATACTTCCATATACAGCAGGTGCAAGACCAAGCTCCCTCTCAGAAACCTTGGTTTTTTGTCCCTGATAATCTCATAAAAGCAGTACAGCTGGAAGCTGCTGGTAGAGCGGCAGGTAAACATGAAAACAATGAAATTATATCTAAATGTGGTAACCGGGTGGTATGGGTTACTTTAAAATGGTGGAATGCAGAGAGGTGTAAACAATGTAAGAAAACTCAGAATCACTTTACACCAGCGTTTAACAAAATAACTTTTAATAACTATTTTCCTGAATGTCTCAGATTAGCAGAAAAATTATCTTGTTCAACACAATAAAGCAGTTTGGACCTGATCCAGAGTTACGCCGCCTGCCATATTTATGACAGGTGGCTGCATAATAACGGCAGAAATGCTGTTTTGCGCATGCACTGGGCATATTTTGCCCGCCGTAATCCATGGCTCCCAGAGCCATCTGGTGTCCGTAACTACAGCTAACTACAGCTATGGACGAAGGGGCGGGCAGCTCCTTAACTACGTTGTAGTTACGGAAGCTAGGCGGGGGAGGGAGGGTAATTAGGAGGGGAGGACTGGGTAGCCTTCAGCCAGCGTAACTATGTGTAACTACGCTCACACAGGGGGAGCTACACCAGAGTGCACCAGAGCGGGCCAGCGTAGTTCTGGATCAGGCCCTTTGTCACAAAACAATGTTGTTCTTATTCATAAACAGAGCATGTAAAGCAGGTAAAAATCAGAAGTAGCAATTTTCTGAAATGTAATACTTTCAGAACAGTGCATGTAAAACAGATACATCCAGTAGTAGCAATTTTCTGTTCCTTCAAGATAACCAAACACTCTGATGATTATTAACTATACCTAGTAATGTCTATTAACACTACTTATAGTAATTGAACTTCCCACTTTGAAACTAATCAATTATGTTTACAAGTGACCAAAAATACAATCCATATCAGATTTTTTAATTTCTAGGAACTCTACAGCAGTTCTGATTAATAAGTAGTCTGTGTCAATACTTGGTTATAACACAAAAAACACTAAAGTCTCTCTTCTGAAGAAATGATACCTCAGTCAGTTTATTTCTTGAAATATCCCTCAGGAAAAAACCTTGGAAATGACACATTTACTTTTCTGTTAGAATATTTATATATTTATTTATTTTGCTTTAACATACATACAGTCCTGCATATACTCTGCCCACACATTACTTCCCCACATACTATATCCCTGCATTACCCCCACCCCACATAGTATAACCTCACATTACCTCCACCCCACATACTATAACCACACATTACCCCCACCCCACATACTATAACCACACATTACCACCTCCCTCTCATACTATAACCACACATTACCCCCTCCCCTCTTATATACTATAACCACACATAACTCCCTCCCCAACATAATATGCAGCATTACACTCACCCACACATAGCATAACATACATACATGCATTACACTCACTCACACATACATAACATAACATACATGCATGCATTACACTCTCCCACACATTACATGCATGCATGCTTTACACTCAAACACACACACTGCAGTACACACACATACTTGTACCTGAAGACAGTGAGGAGCCAGTAGTCAGTAGCCCGGCCCATGGAGACAGGAAAGGGATCAACTTACAGTTTCCAGGGGGCAATTCCAAACGTTTTCACAAAGAAACAGGCAGCTAAGCTCAAGGCTATCTGTTGCTGAATGGGGTGGAGGCATTCTCACAATTGGCTGTCTGTTTCTCTGGCAACTATAAGGTCCTGTCTGTCTTCTGACAAATATTAAGCAGCTGCTGCTATACTCATTGGCCCAATTCTGACACAGTGCTGCGGAGGCCTCTCAGGGAAAGTGTGTTATGAGAGGCCTCCGCAGTGCAGAACCTGATCTGGGCCAGTGACCGAGACACAGCATCTGCTAAGAAATCAGCTGATCTGCTGTCCCCAAAAAAACAAAAATGACATTTATTAATAAGGCGGTCTCCAGGCGGCCTCATTAAAACATAGGCCTACAGGGAAATTTCCCGGTAAGGCTTATTACCAATCCACCCCTGGTGGGGAGGCACCAAGTTAGGAGCTCCCTGAAAAGGGCTGAAGCCAGAAGAGAAGGCCAGAAGAGGCTGAAGCAAGAAGAGAAGCTTCAACAAGATAGGGGCCAGAAGAGGCTGAAGAAGGAAGATTGCCAGGCAGATAAAAGGGCCAGAAGCAGCTGAACATTGCAGGAGTCCAGCTCTTATGGAGAGTTGGCTGGCAGAAGACAGGGAGGACAGGGCATTGGAAGTGGCGGCGCCGGAAGGAGAGAAGACAGCAAGGGAAGCAGTTGAGAATCGCGCAAAAGAGCTCCATATGAGCTCCACTGTCTCCCTGCATGGATAAAGTAAGTGGCTGTAGCCATCTGATACCCCTGGGCAACAAGCATTAAGGTCATAATATTCCCCTGGCACTGTTTATCAGTGGTGGGTGGCACGCCCTGGTAGCAGGCCCGTATTTGGTAAGTGACTGTAGTTCATGGCACTTCCCCCCTTGCAATGAGCATTGAGGCACCAACACAGCAAGTGTATACCACCCCTCAGACACAAGCAGTGGGCAGCCCACAGTCGCCCTTCACCCAAATCCCTTCAGTACATCCTGGGCTGCTGCAGAACCTCTTCCCAATGGACCACCAGGGATCTGGCTCCATGGACATAGTGGATGAGGCATTAGACCCAATTATTAGTAGTACAGTTACAGGGTACTATACCCTGGGTTAGTTTAGGGCAGTAGTCCTTTGCTTGTTTAGTGGGTGCTAGACCCCAAGTTGGTTAGAGGGTGCTACACAGTCGGCAAAGATTTTATAGGGGCCCGTAGCCTTACTGTTACAAGGGGTATACAGAGGTACTGTGCCGGGCTTAATCCACCACTGGAGAGACCAAACCACCATGAGCCTAAGGATAGAAGGGAGAAGAAAGAAGAAATTAAAAATAAGGATGACCTTAGAATAAAAGAAGAGGTATGAAGAGAGACGTCGTTATGATGATTGGAAGAGATATGATGATAGACGTCATTATGAAGATAAGAGATATTATGACAGAAAAAGGTACTCACCAGAACCAGAAAGAAATATCATGAAGATAAGAGGTATTATGAAGATAGAAGATATTCCCGTGATAGAAGCCATGGCCCCCAAAGAAAGGTGGAGAGAGAATACGATCAAGACTATAAAAGAAAAATAGGAACACAATGGAAAGACTATTCAGAGAGTAGAAGAAGAGAGAATGAAGGAAGAAAAGAATGTAGACCAGAATATGATAATCTATGACCGGGACAACAGGATAGAAGAAGGGAGGAGTGCACAACCCCAATGTATAACAGATTTGAACCCCTAGCAAGGAGGGAGGAAAATACATCAAGAGGGTATGAGAATAATTTTTTAGGGGTACCAACCTGCAAGGGTTGATAAAGAAAGATCAGAAAGGTAAAAAGAGGTGAAGAAGGGGAAGGTTTAAAAGAAAGGAAAAGAAGAAAGAAGGAAATCATCGGACAAGAAATCAAATAAGAGAAAAAGTTAAAATCTATCATTTAAGTGGGTACCTATTGACAGAAGACGAGGAAGAAATTCTTAGCAGAGGATTAAAGTTCGCGCCAACTAGTAAGAGTAATACCTTCAATACATTTGTGGACATTCAGAGATTCATTCGCAAACTGACTTAGAAGAAATTTTTTAAAGATAAATCCGAAAAAGAGATGAAAGATGGGATAAAATTTAAGAAAAAAATCTACGTTTTTCCCACAACAAGCTAAGGGCCGTGTCATTGAAGCTTTTGAGAAGATCATGAGGGAAGAAATTAAATCATTGGAAGATCAGAAGGTTATGAGAAACAACTTAAGTAAAAAACAAAGGGATGTCCTGAGCTCCTTTGCAAGAATGAAAAAATTGTGATAAAACCTTCATATAAAGGAGGGGGGATTGTGGTAACGGACAAGGCCAAATATAATCAGGAATTCTTAAGACAATTAGAAGATCAGAAAACATAAAAAAAAATTTAAAATCCACCCCCACGGAGATGATCAGAAAGCACTTTGAAGCTTTTGTCGAGAAGTTTTTATGACAAGAAACTATTAACACCCAAGAAAGGGACTTTCTATTAATTAAGCATCCACAGATCCCAGTATTTTATACTTTGCTCAAGCTACATAAGAATCCCTCCAACTCCCCCCCCCCTCCCCCCGGAAGACCCATAGTAGCAGAGGTGGATTTGCTAACATCAAATAATAGATTCATTCCTGCAACCGTTTATGAAATATATTAAGTCATATCTTAAGGACACAGGAGACGTCCTGAGGAAAATAGAAAAGATCCCCTGGAATGATAACTGTAAGATTGTAACTGCAGATGTACAATCTTTGTACACAGTTATTAGTCATTCATTAGGCTTAGAGGCAGTCAAATGGATTATGAGGGACTTGGATATGAAGAATGATAGAAAAGACTTCATCCTGGAAGGAACTGAACTCATTTTAAGGAATAGTTTCTTTTGGTTTTTGGAAAAGTTCTATATTCAAGAGGAAGGCACTGCAATGGGGACAAAATTTGCCCCCTGCTACGCCAATATCTTCATGGCGTGGTCGGAGGAGCAACATGTAAACAGTCATCCCCTTGCAGAGAACCATCTCAAGGCCATTTTAGATACATCGACGACATCCTTATAATTTGGGAAGAAGACGATGCTTCTCTAAAATAATTTTGCAAGCACCTTAATGAGAATAATATGAACATTAAACTTACCTTCAGTACCAACAGGAAGGAGGTGGAATTTCTGGATTTAAAAATCAAAGGGGAAAATACTTAATTATCCACAAGCACTTATAAGAAACCAACGGATACAAATTTGTTTATCCCTAGAGATAGTGCCCACCACCCTAGATGGCTAAAATCAGTCCCCCTGAGTTAGTTCATCAGAATTAGGAGAAACTGCTCGAAGACAGAAACTTTCCTCCAACAGAGCAATGACCTAAAAGAACAGTTCCTTAAAAAGGGATATAAAGAGGATGAAGTAAACAGAGCCTTTGGAAAAGTGGAACACAAAGACAGGAAAAAACTACTTAAAGAAAAAAAGAAAAGTACGGGAACAAGGGGTTAGTTTTATTACCCAATTTTCACATAATTATAAGAATATGGAAATAATTGTTGAAAGAAACCAGGGATTGCTTTTACAAGACCCCGACTTGAAAACTATTCTTCAGTTCTTTAGTAGCTAGTGCCAAAAGGAAAGAGTTCAAGATAAAGAGCTTGATAACCTGTGACTCAAGAAATTGTGTCTACCTTATTGAATGTACTTGTTCTATACAATAGATTGGAAGAACCACAAGGAAATTGAAGGAGAGGTGGGAGAGCACCTAAGAAATATTAGGAAAGGTGTTTTAACACATCCCCTATCCCTACATTTTAAGGAAAAACATAATTGTGATGTAAGCAGTATCAAAAGATTTTTAGGTATTAGAAAAACAGATCATGATTGGAGACGGAAGGATACTGTGAGTATACCAGCAAAGAAAGAAATGGAAATGATCTACAACTGTAATACTCTCACCCCAGCAGGATTGAATGCAGCATTTGAATTGAAATGGTTTTTAGAATAGGTACTTGAGCCAATTTTTTTAAACATATTAATTGCATGTATTTAGATTTTTAGTCATTTTTTAAATCTCTTCTAAAATCCATATTTATTATCACTTTAATTATTTCCTTATGTACACTTTAATTGGAGTAATTAATATATGTCACTAATTTAATGGTGCCCAATTATGAACTCATAGCACTTTTATATGCACTTCAATAAGAAAAAAAATAAATACATTTTTATACTTTAGAACATTTTTTAAGATTAGTAAGGTTAAAACCTTTTTATAATATACACCTCCTATCAGAATACCTACACTTAGGATTTTAGGACCCGGAAGAAAGATCTGTTAAGGGGAGGTTGTTTTTATCTCTATTATAAGGATGTTGCAAATGTAATAATTACCCTTTACGAGATATCAGAGATTTAGTGATAATAACGGGTATTGCATGTTGTAAAATGTAATAGGTTCCACCTCTGGAATCTATTAGGTTGGGTCCATATAAATTATATCACATTTTTTATGCACTTTGGGCTGGATCCAGACTTAGTTAAGTGCTTGAACTTAGTTACCCTGGGCTAAACCATGTTGATTTCAGGGGGAGTCAAGTTAGTTGAATTCTTTGCATGCAGGGATATAGCTTTGAGTTGCTTACTGCACACAGATACTGACCAGCTTTACTATCACACTGCTATTTAGACTTGGGATAAGAAACATCACCTCTCAACTCTAATACTGTTTGCAACAGATGAAATATGACTCCCCTGCAATCAACATGGTTTAGCCAAGGAGTAACTAAGTTCAAGCACTTAACTAGCTTTGGATCCAGCCCTTTATTTGTAATATATTTACACCCTATTCTATAATTTATAGTACTTTCAAATGTTTTCTTTGAATATTCTATTTCACATGCACTTTGGAGTAAATAAATATATACATTAGGAATTTAGGACACTGTAGAACGATATGTTTAGGATGGGTTGGGGTTATATTTTTTGTTATTTCTTAATATGTATTTTTTTGTTGTTTTGTATTTTATTAAGAAGATTATTTGTGACACAAGCGTTACCATCAACGAATAATTAGAATGTTATCGATATTCAGTGGTGTGTAAATACGAAAGGTAATGTAATTGAAATCGTTTTATGAAGTGTCTGTTTCCTCTATATGTAATGTAGTTCTGCTGCTTATGAAACGATTAAGTATAGTAATTTTGAGGACTTTTTTTGAGTACTTATTCTTGTGCACAATGAGAAATATCACCTTAGATCTTAAGAAACGTGACATATGGAAATATCGGTTACTGAGGATTTCGGCGCTAGAAACTATTTAAACTAAGGAAGAGATACACCCGTTTTACACCTTGAAAAAGGCTACAAGCTAGCTGAAATGCATTGGTGGTTCGGTCTCTCCGGTGGTGGATTAAGCCCAGCACAGTTCCTCTGTATACCCCTTGTAACAGTAAGGCTACGGGCCCCTATACATTTTTTGCTGACTGTGTAACAAAACTATTGAGACAGGAGTATCGGCTGGGTACTTTTCTCCCCACAGAGCCCTGCTGGTCAGGGGGTTCCAAGAAAACTTTTTTATTGTGATTTTAAATAACCTGTGTGAAGAAAATTTGTATGAATAAAAATAACCTGCAACCTTTGAGGGACTAATGTGGAACGTCATTTTCTGGGAAAGAAGATAAAGTGATGTTTATTAATATATGCATAACGGCAAGCTACCTTATTGTAAGCAGTTTTCATTTCATCTCCATGTTCTAGAGTAAAACAGTGTTGCACTATTGGAGTGTTTCTCTTTTCTTTACATGATAATTTCGATCTTGTGAGAAGTATTGTTGTGGGGAAGGAAGGAGACAGGATCCATACTGTGATAAGTGAAATAACAAGCGGTTTTATTGTAAGCAGCATAATCCATTTCTTGCATCTGTAAAAAGAAGGTTTTACACTATGGAAGCATTTTCTCTGTTTTTTTTCCCTATGTGATAAATCCTCCGTTAATGACATCTTGAAGTGAAAGACGGACTCCTAAAGAGGTGGAGCTGTACGAGAAGGCTGCCAACCATATTATATTATATGTATACAACCCAAGAGGCAAACTTTGTGAGTAGAATAACTCCTTTTTATACTTATCATTGTGAAAAACGATCTAGATGAGGGATCCCCCCTCTTGTCTGTTCTTATTTTACATATCCTTTGTGGAAGTGAAAGTATAACAACCAGGACCTTAAAAAGGACTGATATATCAACCTTTGAGACACCTGTGGTACTGTGAACATTATATAGAACTCTCATCTGATTTCAAATGATTTGCTGGGACTTATTTATATATAAGCGCTTTATGGTGATGTTTTTTTTATTGGGAGCTTGACAAATGCACAAAGTAATGTGCCTTCTTAAATCCTGCTGTTGCCCTTTCGAGATGCCATCAAAATATCCTGCCCATTGGAATCACCCGGCATACAAAATTGAGCAGGCCAAAAACAGATTGAACCTCCTTCAAGGTCGCACGCCAGTGAGAACGTAAGGAGGAGAGGGCAGCCTGCAACTTGCAAACCTTGTCGGTCGGCAATCTGCAGCAACCTGCCAATGTGTTAGTCTCAATGCCAAGATATGACAGAAAAGTGGCAGGCCCCTCCTTCTTATCATCTGCAACTGGGACCCCAAAATGCCAAAATAGAAACTGCACTGAAAACAGCGACTGCTGGCACGTTTCCATATGACCTGGCCCCACGAAGAGGAAGTAATCCAAGCAGTGAGCAAGCGACTCATGCTTAGCCCCCACCTGGACGCACCAATGCAGGAATGATCTACACAGGAAATGGCACAACCCTTTGGTAAGCACTTCTCAATGAAATTACCCTCCTTCAACTGGAACCCCATGAACCTAAACAAGTATGGATGTAGGGGAAGTAAGTGAAATGCCGATTCAATGTATAGCTTTGCCAACAAAGCCCCCAAACCTAACCATGGCCACAGCTGACTCAAAAGACTGGTAAATGACAGAACAGATCCTAGGGTCAATAGTGTCATTCACTATTGACCCTATTTAGGGTAAGTCAAATGCTGTATAAGGTATTTGTCAGGGGTCTTTTAGGTGACAACCTCCACAGGGGACAGTACCAAATCCGCAAGGGGGGGATGAAAAGAAACGGCCACCCTGCCAAGGAATAATTCCTCTTTAACTATAGCAAAAACTACCTCAGGGAATTGCCTTGCTGACTTAAGGTTCCTTAGGCACACTGTGTTAACAGATCCTATGATGGAAAGTTTAAACCCCCTTTTAAAACTCTCCCTTAGCAAAGTGTCATCTTGGCAGTTGGGATATCTATCCAACCAAAATAGTATGGCCTCAAGTCTGATGGGGGGCCTGGCCTTGTCCAGAGCCCCTGGAGGTGGATCCCTGTGGTCTTGTATTGACAGAGGGGGGTAGGGGTCAATTAGATGACTGGGCTTTCCTGGATGTGGGGCTCTGCAAAGTATACAGAGGTGCCGGAATTTGCAACCAGCCCCCCCGTAGTACTTGGTGTAATTAAAGGTGAAACACTTCCCTTTCACCCAGCGACAGAGGAAGACATCCGAAAGGAAGTCCCTTCCGCAACGTCGTCCACAGGTTGCGCCACACGCATCCAGATCTCCATGTCATGAGATCTGAACGTTATACTTTTGCGCCCGTCAAACTTTTACAAAAATGCTCATTGTAAAGACGCCAAACCCCTGCCTTGGCCGACACGTGACAATCTTGGATAAGGTGCAAGTACTTCCATAAATCCATAAATCATAAGTACTCTGCCTGACACTTCTCGCTATAAACACGCCGCAAATACCAAAAAGACCGCTAGCCATCTCAGGAAAGTCTTATAATTGTCCACACCTATTCCTCCTTTGGCCTTAGTTACATCCAGCCATTTCTTACCCTCAAGTGTAACGGAAAGTATGCCCCACTTAATTTGGTCCTATGAAGACTTTCGAATATCCCACAGGATTTTGGACATATCACACAGAACCGGTGTGGGGGAGGGGGGGGGCAGTGGGTTTCCTTGACCTAGTTTCAACCTTTTTGGCTAACCCTGCTTTAGGTCCCCAATCCACTTTGCCTGAAGCCTTCAGCGTCTTCTTCAGAAGATGCATAACGATACTAGGCTTTAGCTGCAATTCCAAAGACCCAATGCTGGAACTAACTGACCCCAGAGACGAAAAGGCCAATTCAGGAGACTCACAAGTCCTTAAGCCGCGGCTCGATCGATACTGTTGCGACGACTGACTTGCCTGATGGGATGTGCTAGGTTGTTCCCTGTCATCTTCCAGTTGGCACTCACCGGAGGACGACTGTTGAAGTAAGGCAGCATCTGAAAAAAAGAGAGACACCAGAATCCACATCGACATTGCAGGTCTCCCACTTTTTCTGCGCCAGAGACTTCCCCTTACCATATCTGCCTCCCCCCCTATAACCGGGACTTACTGGACTTGCTCTGGGCAGGATATGGCATGGAAAAGGGCATCACAACAAAATTAAAATTAATTGGCGAACTGCAGGGAACTTGGCTTGGTCAAAAGGCCACTGAGGCTGGGGAGTGGATTTATATGACCTACCCGCCCTGCTTGAGCAACCGCCGTGGCTGGAGCCAATAACTTGTGATGAGTAGCGAGAGGAGGACTTGGATGTGGTAGAAAAGCCCCATGGAGGGATAGGTAGCTGGCCCCCAAATCCTAAATATTGTCCAGTAAGCCTGAGAGGGGTATCTGGTATAAAGGTAGGGGAGGAGTCTACTGACACTGACCTCTCCCCACTGTCCTAATCAGTGGCACATGATGAATTCTGGGGGAGCCTTTTCCTGCACCTCTGTCTGGCCCCCCTGGCCTGCCGTGGCACTGCCCCCCTGCTGTGTGATGCTGAGGCTGTGTGGGTGTGCTGGGGGTGTTCTGCCTCAGCGCTAGGGACATTGGTGGTAGTGAGGCAAGAGGCAATAACCTCAAAATGGTGGCTGCACTGAGGACCCACCCCCTGGCCGGCTCTGGTAGCAGAGTCGGTCTTATCATACCCCCCTGCACCGCCAGCAGCTCTATAATGCTGATGGTGGCATCTGCGGCTGGCTCTGGTCCCTACAGACCTCTCACCATCAGCTGGTGCAGAGGTCAGGCAGCTGACAGGGGAGGGACCTTGCATTGGATCCCCAATGCCCACCAGAGGCTCTGTCGAGGACTGTGTCTCTGGCTGGCCTAGACATATGCAAAGGTAAGTAGAGGAAGGGAAAGTAAAGGGGGAAAGAAGAGTAAGCACTAAGGGGAGCTGGAAAGGCAGAAAGAAGGAGCAAAGAGGCAGAGGAGAGGCAATGGAGTAAAACAGAAAATATAAAGAGGAGAGATAAGGAGATATACTAAAAAGAGAAAAAAAAGAGCACACAATGAAGAATACAGAAAAAAAAATAGGGACAACAGTCAGTAACCACACTGGATACTTATCCACATGCAGGGGAGAAAAATCCAGCCTTGCAATCATATAACCCTTATAAACCCCACCCCCAGACCTATTCTGACTGGCTACTCCTATGAAAGACACTTAACCCTTAATGCCTGGTGTGCCTGCCTGACAGCCAGATGTTTATTGTCCTTCATGCCCAAACTGGGCATTCTTTCCTTTAAAGTTGTTAAGGTCATCATGGGTTAAAAAAAAAAAAACATAAGAGAGACTAGATGGGACAAGTGTCTATTATCTGCAGTCAAATGATGTGTTTCTATGAGAAGCATTTGCATGCATTCATCTCTTGCTGATATCATGCACTTGCAAGCCTGTTCTCACAAAAAAAGCACATATCGTAAGTAAAAAAGTCAATGTCTGGACAGGAACAGATCACTTCTGACCTGAAGTACTGTATGTTTCCAATAACATTCTTAAGACATGGGGCTTAATCCAGATGCAAATAGCCACACAGTGCATGTTCCATACTTACGGGCAACGATAGTAGTGTTGGTATGTCAGATTCGCAAGAGCACACTTTGGAATCTATGATTGTGGAGAAATTATGGGCTTTAGTGCATGGGGACAAAGCAACCAGCTCTCCGCTGCTACATGCTGCAGCTACAATATTTACAGAACAATATTCTGTAATTACCAGTGAAATTAATTTTGTAATTTAGTGACACATAGACATCCTGATGTCTCCTTAGTTAAATAATAGATTGTTTTAATGATATTTTCAAAAATATGAAACTTTTACAATGTTTTGAATGAATAAACATAGAGGATGTATGATCTCCATGTGTCTGCGTTAACCATGCAAACAGGTTAACCGACTGCTGACAAAATGAACCCTAGTCATTGTTTGTCTGTCTGTGTTTTAATAAGTTTGCAAGAAAAAAATATGTTGAGTGAGCAGAGACCACAGTAATGAGGATTACATGGATGGCTCCAGTATTTAAAAAGCTAGAAAGCAATTTATTGTATATATATTAAAAGGTTAAGGTAACAATTTCCACATATATATGAACATTGGAAAACAATGTACTGTAATAAAATAATATAAAATAAGGAAATTAACCCTCATGAAATAGGGGAAAGAACCCAAGTACTGTGAAAGTCCCTAGGAAACTTGTTATAGGATCCAGAATCTTTGAACCATGCTAAAAAGTTATGATGGTAGCGTTAATATAGATAATATTACTTAGTAATAGATAGTACTATATGAGTGAAAAGATGATATTATCCTTCTTAGACTGGAGCTAAATAATGCCTTCAGATGGTAAATAAGTTAACGGTCTTACTGGTCAGCAGGTAGTCAAACCTTACGGGGTCCGGATCACTGTCTGACGGGTGTCATGTTGTTGTAGTAGAATTTTCTTGGAGTCAATTATTTTTTCCACAAAAAATTCTTCATTAGCATCAACGAGGATAGGAGCGGGTTTGGAAAAAGGTTTGTTAAAGAATTTGTTGGATTTGAAATATGGTTTCAATAGAGATACGTGGAAGGTGTTGGAAATGCGCATAGTGGGAGGTAGTTTGAAACGGAAGGCTACAGGGTTAATTTTACGAATAATAGGAAATGGACCAATGAATCGTGGCCCAAGCTTTTGTGAAGTCTGACGTAAATGAATATTCTTCGCAGAGAGCCATACTTTATCTCCAACCTTGAACCTGGTGCAGGAGCGATGGGGATCAATCCGGGTTTTGGAGACTAGAGCTGCCTTGAGTAGAGCTTGACGCACCCTTTTCCAAATGTTCTTCATGCGTTGAGTAAATTTAGAAAGTTCAGAATCAGAGGTTCGTTCAATAGAATATAACGAGCTGGCTCTAGGATGCAGGCCTGAGACGCAAAAAAAATGGAGAGATTTTGGTAGCAGAATGAGTTGAATTGTTGTAGGCAAACTCAGCATAAGTGATGTTATCAGCCCAATCCTTTTTATGAAGCAGATGAAAAACAACGGAGATACTGCTTTAAGACCTGGTTGATCCTCTCAGTTTGACCATTGGACTGGGGGTGGTAACCTGAGGATAAACTGATTTTAATGTGTATTAAAGAACAGAAAGATCTCCAAAATTTGGTGAACCCCGATCAGACACAATATCCGAGGGTAGCCCATGTAGACGAAAAACATTCTTGACAAAAAGTTCAGCCAAAACCTTGGCGGATGGTAATCCGAACAAAAGAACCAAATGAGCCATCTTGCTGAACCTATCGATAATGACCCAAATTGTGGTACAACCTTGAGACTTGGGAAGATCCGTAATGAAGTCCATGGACAGATGGATCCATGGACGTTCGGGAACCGAGAGAGGATGATGAGCACCCTGTTGGGGTTGCCTTGAGGCTTTATTTTGAGCACAAACAGTGCACGCATTCACAAACTCCTTGACATCTTTGGACATGGCAGGCCACCAAACATATCTATTTAAAGAAGAAAGAGTTCTCTGGATACCGAAGTGACCTGCTGACCTTGTCATGTGAGTCTCTTGAAGGACATTTTTCCTTAATGAAGCAGGAACAAACAAGCGATTCACTGGTTTATTTCTGGGACTGAGATGTTGTAATTGAAGCAGCTGGGACTGTAAGTCCTGAGTGAGTCCAGCGATAATGGATTGCTTAGAAATGATAGGCAGAGGTTGAGATGATGAGGGATTTTCAGACAAAAATGAACGAGACAAGGCGTTAGCTTTCTTATTGAGAGAACCAGGACGATACGTAATAGAAAAAGAAAATCTTGTGAAAAATAAAGCCCACCGGGCCTGCCTGGGGTTGAGTCTCTTAGCAGATTCAATAAAAGCAAAGTTTTTGTGGTCAGTGAGGACCGTGATGCTGTAGTTGGCCCCTTCCAACCAATGCCTCCATTCTTTGAAGGCCAGTTTGATGGCCAACAGTTCCCAATTGCTAATGTCGTAGTTTTTATCAGCAGTAAAAAATTTTTTGACATAAATGCACATGGATATAGACGATGATCAGTAGAATCCTCTTGTGAGAGAACAGCCCCAGCCCCCACGTCTGAGGCATCAACTTCAACAATAAATGGTTTGTCTGGATTAGGATGACGGAGAATAGGGGCGGTGGTAAAAGCAATTTTCAACCGTTTGAAAGATTCTTTGGCCTGTTTAGACCAATTGCGAGTATCAGCCCCTTTTTTAGTGAGATCCGAAATGGGGGTCATCAATACTTAGAAGGCATGTACAAAGCGTCAATAATAATTTGCAAAACCCATAAATCTTTGGATGGCTTGAAGGTCTGTGGGTTGAGACCATTCCAAGATAGCACGAACCTTGGCAGGGTCCATGGCGAAGCCTAGAGGAGTGATCAGATATCCCAAAAATATGACTTCAGTAATTTCAAACTCACACTTCTCAATCTTGGCATACAATTGATTTTGAAGTACTTGAATGACATGAGAACGATGTTCCTGGAGAGTGTGGGAGTAAATGAGAATGTCATCAAGATAAACAATAACAAAGATGCCCAAAAAGTCTCTGAGGACGTCATTAAAGAGATCCTGGAAGACTGCTGGGGCATTGCACAAACCAAAGGTATGACAAGGTACTCATAATGAACTGATTGCGTATTAAAAGCAGTCTACCACTCATCACCTTCACGTATTCTTATGAGGTTATACGCACCACAGAGATCAATCTTAGTGTAGATGGTGGCATCTTTAAGCTTGTCGAAGAGGTCAGTGATGAGGGGTAAAGGATATTTATTTTTTTATAGTGATCTTGTTCAGATTGCGAAAGTCAATGCAAGGACGAAGTGACTTGTCCTTTTTAGACACAAAAAAACCCCGCTCCCATTGGAGAACGAGAAGGACGAATGAATCTTCCTTAATATACTCTTCCATGGCCTTGGTTTCAGGTGTCGAGAGGGAAAATAGTCTGCCCTTGGGATAAGAAGTGCCAGGCACCAAGTCAATTGCACAATCATAAGGCCTGTGAGGAGGGAGTTTGTCTGCTTTTTTAAAAAAAAAAAAACATCCTGGAACGCCATATATTGAGGAGGAATGGCAGGGTCAGGTAAGGACACTTGACGAATGGGAAGAATCATACAAGATTCACAGGAGGTTCCCCATTTCATGATTTCGCCTTTGGTCCAATCAATGGTAGGGTTGTGTTTATTCAGCCATGGGTGGCCCAGGACTACCTTGGCAACCGGAGATGCAATGATATAGAATTGTAAGGTTTCTGAATGACAGGCTCCTACCAGGAGTTGAACAGACTCGGAGACACGAGAGATGAGTCCACCAGGAAGGGGCTCTCCGCTGAGACCACAGGCCGTGATGGATAGTGACAACGGGTAAGTGGCTATTCCCCAGTTCTTCGCTGAAGTAGAATCCATAAAGTTACCGGCGGCCCTACTGTCCACAAAAGCTTGGGAGGAAACAGTGCTGGAAGAAGTTTTGATCACAACAATAATTATGAGGGAATTAAGGGAGGCAATTAAATTAATACCCAGATGGATCTCCTCCAAATTCACCTGGATGAGTCGTTTCCCGAGGATCTGGACTTCTTAGGGCACTGGTCAGCCATATGTGCCTTTCCTCCGCAGTACAAGCAGAGGCCTAGGGAGCGCCGGCAATCCTTTTCCCTTTTGGACAGTCTGAAGGAACCGATCTGCATGGGTTCATCATCAGAAAAGGAAGCGACAGGAGACACCGAAGAAACAGTTGAAGGGAGAAAGGTTCTTTCGAATTTAAGCTCTTTAAGTCGCCGATCAACTTTAATAGCCAACTTCATGAGATTCTCAAGAGTAGGAGGAGTGGGATATTGGATCAGGGAATCTTTGACCTGTTCGGATAGCCCCAGGCGAAATTGCGAACGAAGAGCCGGGTCATTCCAATGACAATCAGTGGCCCAAGTACGAAATTCGGCGGCAAATTCTTCCACAGATCGTTTGCCCTGACGAATTGATCGGATTTCTGAAATTCGGAGCCAGATGAGAGAGGGCGTACTTGCAAGTATAATAAACAAGTTTCGACTGTTTTTGAACAGTCGAAACTTGGAACGGTCACCCTGGAAGCGATCGGGAAGCGGAGCCTTAATGTCCTGGACTGGGGCAGCAGGACTTGGTTCCGGTGGAGAAGGACGGAGAGAAGCAATTGCCTGTGCTTGGGAATCAACCTTGGTAGAAAGGTTTTGGATCACCTGACCAAGGTGAGACACCTGCGTAATTAGTGCATTGATGGCTTCAGAGGCAGCAGAATCCATGATTTTGGATAACCACGGGGGCCAAAGACCTAAGTATATTTTGGGCCGGTTATAATGTTATGATACCAATGCAAGAAGTAGCAAGTATACAAGGTAATGGTACCCCGGGCTTACCCCGACAGGGAACCGGGTGACCAAAAAAGAGATAAAGGAGAATCGGGTAACTCACCGGTTTGTAGAGCCTGATTTCCGTCTGAGTGTTCTCTAGAGCCCCTGATGGTGGGGATAGACTGGAGCTGGTGGGACTTCGTCAGGATACGCACCTTCAAAAAGAATGGAAAGAACAGATAGAATAAGACAGAGCTAGTGTAGAAAGAGGAGTAAGTGGGAGGAGTCAGGTCAGCAGAATATGACCTGAGACAAACAACAAGCAACAGATAACAATGACACCAGACCAAAGAAAGGAACACAGGACAGACCAGACATACACAACGAACCCCCTGTTTGTGCAATCACACTCACACTCAGACCAAAGGAAATCCCCTAAGGGATACAATTACTTGCACACAGGAGAGCAAGAGGAAAAACACAAAGGATAAACAACAGTAAGGGTAAGATATGGGAAGTGACACAAGAGGTACACAGGCTGGAACCAGGCAGGGCAGATATGGGACACTCAAAATCGCAGAAGAGACAAGAAGGCACAAGGCAAAGAGAGCTGGCTATATATAAGCTGAACAGGAGCTATAACCGGTGCTGAGGAGAGTGCAGAGCGGGTATAAAAGGACAGAGATGGCCAATCAGGCTGGAAGAATAGCGCGCCAAAGGATCTGACAGGCGGGCATCCAGGTTGCTAGGAAACATCCTGGACGCCAGCCCATCAGTACAGAAGTAAACACAAGTCAGTTGTACTGACAGAGAGGCTTGGAGCGCAGAGAGGAGGCAGCGGGGATAGGAACCAGGAAGTGACTGTCAGATTGAGAGGAGGAGTCCCCTGAGGCTCAGACGGTCCAGCTGGGAGCAGACAGCACGCGACGGCAGGGAGAGGGGGCAGCGGTGAGTGCGCAGACTAGGACAGTTACCTTAAGCTTTTAATATATATACAATAAATTGCTTTCTAGCTTTTTAAATACTGGAGCCATCCGTGTAATCCTCATTACTGTGGTCTCTGCTCACTCAACATATTTTTTTCTTGTACTTTTTCCTTTATTGGGGGTAGCAGACTCCAATTTGTTGAGTTTGAAGCCTTTTACCACAGTAAGATGGACGAAAACTACTATATGCAGTATACAGCACCCAGCTCACTAATTATTTACCTTCTATTTTAATAAATTTGAACTGTAAGCTTCAATGATGGCAGAGACTAGTGTAAATGACAAATATTCTCTGTATAGCACTGTGAAATTGGTGACGCAATATAACATGAATATGATGATGATGATGATTATGATGATTTCTCACACTACTATTGTCCCTTGTGATTTCACCACTGGGGGCACTGTGAAACTCTGTTGTTGATGATTCACTTTAACGCTGATAACAGCTACTTTGCATGCCAAGAAATGTAGATATGGAAATAATGTTATTTATTCATAATATTATCTAATGGGGCTCCAAGATGTAGTCTCAATGCATTGGAAAAATAGATCATTAATACATTGTCAAAGAATGAGAAAAAGTCAGGAGTGGAAATAATGGTGGTGTAGCTGGTACACTATTCTGGGGCCTGCAGTGACTAGGGGGTCTATACAACAACCAGTTACTGCACAGACAGAGCAAAGCCCCAATTCTGCCAGGGTCTGGTCCATGAAGCTTTGGGGCACAGATTTTAAATACAAAGGTGACGTGAACATCTCTACAGACCTTCACATATGATAGGGGGAATCAGGGGAGCAATATGTCTCTGAGGCATATGTTCCCCCTCATTTGGGCTACCTAAACTTGCACACTTACACTGATTCGAGCAGCAGAGGGTTAATTTATTTAACAGGAAGCAAGTTAAGCTCCCTGCATGGGTGGGTGGCAACTGATGACACTCACCTCTTATTATTCTGATTGGTCTCCTTCAGCCAGGGAAGATGATGGAGGAGTAGGGGAGTACAAGGTTTCTTAAGTCCTGGTTGCCTGGAGTTCGGCCTCTTTCTTCTCCTGTTTTTCAGAAAGACTGACGTCTGAAAGAGATAAGTGCATCTGTTAATCTTTTTCTTTTCTTCCTCTAATTTTTGATTTCAACTCTTTTTTCTTTATATACACCCTGGTCTATTCCTTTCCTTTCACCTCTTCATTTTCCTTCATCTCTGTTTTATCTGCAATCAGTTAACCTGCTCA